>NW_010583642.1:361880-386247 GCF_000705375.1 Tinamus guttatus | reverse complement strand
CCTCCTGATGCAGGCCAGGATCCCATTGGCCTTCTTGGCCACGAGGGCACATTGCTGCCTCATGGTTAACTTGTTGTCAACCAGGACTCCCCAATCCCTCTCTGCGGAGCTGCTTTCCAGCAGGTCAACCCCTAGTCTGTCCTGGTGCCTGGGGTTATTCCTCCCCAGGTGCAGGACCCTGCACTTGTCCTTGTTGAACCCTAACGATCCCTGGTTTGCTGCAGACCTGGGCCCATGGGTCATGGGTATGTCCTAGTGAGGAGTGGATAAGCTCCCTTGAGCATGGGCAGCCAAAGAGGATATTAAAAATGAGACCCCTCTATGCAGTGAGTTTTTTGCAGGCATATGGAGAAGGCCAAGGCAGATGTCTTCAGTGCTCACGACTTCAGGAGCTGGAAGACACCCTTGGAGGAGGAATCCTGCTGCCTGGTGTTCCTCATTAATAGTATTTCCTTGGGCTTTTATGGCTGTGGTGTTTCCCTGATGTGACTTTTTGGTTCACCTCTTTGTGCTGCTTTTACAGAGCATTTGGCACCTGGATAAACTGCTCTCCTCTTTTTGGAGGCAGAGCATCCCTCCTCCTCCTCATTTGCAAGCTCTGCTTCACTGGGTCATAAAGAGAAACCACTGGCTTTCAAGAAGGGAACATATAAGCCAGTCTGATTAGTTCTGATGTGCTTTTCCCAAAATTAAAAAAACAAAAGCTTGAGCAAATGTTTATATAATGCTTGATTCTGAGAGCAATAAATGCATCATAAGTTCAGGAAAAAAAAAAGCTAGTTAGCAAATTAATGGGAGGTTTTATGAGTACTTACTAAGCCATGTAACGACAAGTCAAACACGGATTGAGTCTGCGAAGGGGAGCGAGGTGGATGGAGCGAGCTGCATCTCGCATTATTCTCCATGTGTGAATCACCTGGGGCTCTGCTTGTGGACATTGCTGGACCAGGACATGCTGGTTTTAATGTCACATCCATTTGCTGTGAGGCTTTCACGGCTGGACTTGCAGTTGGTGGATACCCTGTGCCCCTCACGCTTTGTAGAGCTAGGGACATTGAGTCCCTAGCCTCTTTTCCTGCCCTTAATGCTGGGATGGTCTGTCTTGAGTCCTGGCAAGCTACTTTTGGCCAAGTGGGGTTTTTCTTCATGCGCTTTAACACCATGATAAAAAGAAGGGGAGATGGGGCTTAAACTCATTCCTAACCTGTTCTGGGTGCTTTGCAGGCTCGCCGAGCACCTGTGGAGAATGCGAGCAGCCACCATCTTCCAGAAGCAATTCTGAATGCTGAGGATCCGGCAAGCTTTTCAGTGCGTTCGCAATGCCACTGTCACTGTCCAGTCTTTTGCTCAGGGCGTGTTTGTCAGGAGGGTTTATCGCAAGGTAGGACCCCACAAAGCAGAGATGAATAGGAAGAGCTGGTTCATCGCAGATGTTTTGATGCTTTCTTAAACCAATCACCTCCAGCGTTTCTGGAGTGCCAGAGTTGCCTGCAAGTGCTGCCATTTAGAGCTGTGCAAGCACCAGTGATTTTGGCAGAAGCCCCTCTGAGGAGAAGCTAAATGCAGTTCATCATGCAGCTGCCAGCAGGCAATTTCGAAATCTGGAAATGTCATTTTCCCGTGCTCGACAAAATTTACCTGGCAAACAGAATTTGTATATCTGAGCTGTGGTACAGGTGCAGCCACCGGTGCGAGGGGAAGGCCGGCAGGGTCTGCTTAGGAAGCAACAGGTTGTTTATTGATATATATATATATATATATATTGATATATAGAGCCCCTTTTAATCAATTCTCTCTGTTCTATACTAACCCTGGGGATAAAAGCAGGGATGTAAAGGTTTGCTGCTGGTGAGTGATACAGGGAGAGATTGTGCCTCTGAGGAAGTCGGGAAAAGCTTTTTTTAATTTCAAGATATTGCCCTCAAGCCAGGCCCCTAGAATCTGCAAACGTGTAATCCTGGAGCACCTGGATATGGATGTTGGGGCAAGTCCATGACTGTGCCCAGCTGCAGGTGTCCTTGCGACATCCTCGGTGTGCCCAGAGCCCGCTGGAGACTTTGCTGCGCGGTTGGAGGAGGCACCTGGGGAAATATCTCCATTTGCAAGAGTGCCAAGGCTGAAGATAGTGGTGCTGTAAGCTCGCTGGAGCTTGCAAACAAAAGATTTGTCAGGAGAAACTGGTATGCTGCCTTTTGTGATAGAGCCTGTCCTGAGCTTGTATCAGTAAAATGTCTCTGTAGGCTTTAAATTCCCCTGGTATTTCTTCCCTCCCTGCGACACAGATCAGCATGGGAAAGTTATTAGCAACCTGCTGGTTGCCTCTCTAAAATGTCAGTCTTTAGTTTTAGAGAGGGAATTGGACTGCCACCTCCTGAAAAGGTTACTGGAGATTTGAGGGAGAAATACGATGCCAAAGTGACAGAAGCTTCACAAAACTGAGCGAGGTGCAGAAATCCCACCGTGCGGGGGAACTGGCTGCAGACAACAGTGAGAAGCCTGCAGGATCTCATCTGAAGGCTGTCGAGATGATAAGCAAGCCCACTAGGGCAGCATTTATCTGCAGCAGAGATTACCTTATTGCAGGCACGGAAGAGTGCTCAAAAAGTCAAACCCTGTTTTGATGCAAGTTGTGCTGAGGCTTTGGGTAGGGTGGGTGAAGCATGCGGGACAGACCATGTCCCAGCGATGCTGGGCTGCCCTCACCTTTAGGGCAGACTTTTCTCTCCTGATTGTCTTCTCTGCCCCTGCTTCACAGATGCTCGTGGAGCACCAAGCCACCATCCTGTGGTCGTGTGGGCTGCCCCGCGCCCGCTTCCTGCGGATCCGCAGGGCCGCCATCATGCTGCAGTGCTACTACTGGCGCATGAAGGCCCGGCAGCAGCTCAAGGCCCTGAAGATCGAGGCCCGCTCGGCACAGCATCTGAAGAAGCTCAACATTGGCATGGAAAACAAGGTGGTGCAGCTTCAAAGGAAGATCAACGAGCAGGTCCGTCACAAGCTGCACTAGGAGGTTAAGAAATACTTGCCAGGGTCCAGTTCTATCCATGAATAGCAGTGAGGAAATTCATATTCATCTATATCCTTCTCTAGCCTGCAAAAGTAGAGTTTAAACTCTATTTTTCTTTAAGTCAGGGGACGTATTTGTAGTACCAGTTACTAGTAATTACAATTTATCGTTCTGCTTGGGATGTGTCAAGAGCTCTTACACATCATATGAGATGAAAGCCATTGTATAAGCTGTTTGCTGCCAGGAGGTGGAAGTGTGGAGGTGGAACGATAAATGTGAAACAATCTCCAGTTAATGTTGAT
Source organism: Tinamus guttatus (assembly GCF_000705375.1). Next base: position 382,938 of record NW_010583642.1, on the reverse strand, counting down.
TTTCTCATTTTGAGTTACAATAGCAGGAGAAACATTTTTTTTTTTTGAGACATTATGAGCTTTTAAGTAAGGAGAAATCAGGGGGTGGAGGTTTTGTCTTGATTTCCCTGAATCTTTCCGAAGGCCGTTTTGAAGCAGTTACTTTGATGCTTTCTGTATAACTTTTGCAGGGAAGAATTACTGCGCTCTCATACTCATTATAGCCTGTCCGGTGAGCTATTTTTAACCACCCTTTCAGGAATAGCAGCTTATCTGGGATGCTCTAGAAGTGCTAATGAGCTTCCCAAGCTTGGGTCCACTATAGTCTCTTTGCAGCAGCAAAGTTGTTGCATCCTATTTTCCCTGAAGTATCCTGATTTTAGTCCTTGCTAATCTTTAAAAATGCCCGTTATTTTTTAAGAAAATAATAATAAAAACAATGCAGGTAAGCTGGAGAGCTGCAGTTGTATCCTTATCTGATGAGCTGAGGTAGAAAATGGTTTTATTTCTGCTACTTTAGTTCATGCGTGAATAGAGATGTGCAATACGCGGTATGCCCCTGAGGAAGAGCAGATCTTGCTTTGAAAATACTCAAACTTTTTAGTGTGTGTCAGCTTGTGAACTCTGGTGTCCACAGCTCTGTTTAATTTAGGCCTGAATTAACTGAATTCCTAAGTCAGGTGGCACTTCTGGAGGTCACACGGAGAAGGGCCAGAGGGTTTTGTGCTCTTCTTTAGCTCTGCCCAAAAAGGAGCGCTGCTGAAAAAAAGGACACTTCATGCCTTTTCTTCTTGCGTCCTCGTTTTTGTTCTTCCTTATTTGACTCCAGTGAACATCTTGGCAGAGGAAGAGGTGGTAAATTGGGCTGCTTGTCCTGATCAGTCAAAAATTGTAACCTGGGGCTTATTTGCTCCAGTGGCTTAAAAAAAAAAAAAGCAGTTCTGATTTTTTTTTTTTTAACATTTTGTCTTTTGGTTTCGTCACTTCAAGCTTTTATTACACATCCTGTGAACTAAAAACTTAGTAGAGGCAGCAGCAGTTTGCCGGGTGGTGGTCTGGCGCTGCTGATGGAACCAGGAAAGGCTCAAACTGGCATTTTTGAAACATACTTTGGGAGAAAAAAACAAAACAAAACATCTGTTTTGCACGGTTGTTGTCAAGAGTACAGGCCTTTAAGCTGTGTTGAGACCCTTCAAAAGGGAAAACCTCCAAATCAACTTGTTCTGCTTTTCTTTATTTTGAAAATGATTCTCTTTTCCCCCATGAATACCTACCTGATGGTAGCAAAGATACCATTCTTAGGGAGTGTTTCCTTGCAGCTCATGTTCTGCTGTGACTTCTGAGGGGAACAGAGACAGGGACTTCTCTGTGGCTAACATTAATGATGTTTTATTAGTGACAATATGATTCCCATTGACTTTGGGCCAAACCATGGAAATCAACCAGGACTGCAGAATTTTCAGGTCTCAGAGCTGGGGTAAAAGGAAAGAAAATCATTTCCAAGTGCTTAAAAAAAGAAAATCTGAGCAAATGAAAAGGCTTTATTGCGCTGGCAGTCCTGGAGCTACAACTTGACGCCGGGGTCGGAGGGAGCTTTTTGTGTGCCAGCTGGCAATTACGCTGCAGCTCCTTGCCACAGCAGCTCCCTGCGGGCATGAAAATCGGGAATAAAGGGATAACAGCACGCTGAAATATTGCAAACCAACTGCATTCATCAGCGCTGTGTGGAAGCACTGATAAAAGTGGGGCTTTTTGTTTTGCTTACAAGCACCGGCAAACTTTGCTTGCTTTTTACCTTGACTTTGACATCAAATTAACAACTGCCCATGTAATTGCTACGAAAATATCGTTGTGCTTTTGTCTCAGGTTCGAAATTGTTTGTAGCTTTTTCAGCTTTAGCATCATGTGGAAATGTTTGCTATCCAAAGTGTCTTGTCCACGGGGCTCCAAGATGTTTGACTGCTGCCTTTGCAGTGCACGCACTGCTCTTGCTCACGGTCTTATTTTCTTCTGTTTCTGGGGGCCCATTGGCTTGCAGAACAAGGAGTACAAACTCCTGAACAAGCAGCTCTCCATGCTCACCTCTGCCCATTCCTCCAAAGTGGAAAAGCTCAAGAAGGAACTGGAGCAGTATCAGCAGTGTCATCAGGGTGATGGGAACCAGCCCATTAGCTTGCAAGAAGAGATGGAGAACCTCCGTCTGGAGCTGGAGAAAGCCCACGGAGAGAGGAAGGTGGTGGAGGACAGCTACACGAAGGAGAAGGACCTGCTCAGAAAGGTACATGTCACCTCTCGTGATCTGGAGGTCTCTCCTAGGTGGACTGAACTGATGGATTTCTGCCGTTTTGGCCGTGGTGGCCCCAACCAGGCAGCCAGTGGCTACTGGTGCTGACCAGTCCTTGCAGTGTCCATGCGACTCTGAGACAGAGAGACTGTGCACTGAGCAGAAACTCAATGATTTTTTTTAAATTATTATTCTTTTTCTTTAACCAAACCAAGCTAGTGGACCTGCTTCAGTTTAGGGCACACTTCAATAGCCAGCTGCAGCGCAGACCCTTAGAGGGCCAAAGGATGCTTTATTTTGCAGGTGATGATGTGGCTGGGGAAAAAAACCTGCTTCTCCTTCTTGCTCTTGCTTGCACATCCCCTTGCAGTGCTTGAGAGAAGAGTTGATTTAATGCCCAGTCAGGCGATGCTCTGCGAACGCACAGGAGCAAAGCGAAAGCTTCCCCTTGCTTCAGAAGTGCCTACAGCAGAGCAAATATTACCTACTTTCCCTGGACAATAAATGGTTTAATTATAAAGCCTGGCAGTTGTTTCCATTTCTGGGAGTGCTGCAGACTCTCAGTTCTGGTTTAGCTCTCCATTACGTCCTCTGGGCACAGGGACAAGGAGGAGGACCAAAACGTGACTTTGCTGCCTGTCCCCTCTGTCCAGCCTCCTGAAAACTAGCTCATGTGGAGGAGCAGCTAGTGGAAGGATTGCTGTGAATGGTTTTTGTACTGTAAAATTATTTTTTTTCTGTAAAAATTGGTTTTTAAGGCAAAAGTCTGCTGGAAATGGCTAGGAGATAGGGAGGCTTTGCAGTCTCTGAGCTAACTTTGCTATTGGGGGACGAAAAAAACCCTTAAGCTTTTTCTTCTGGCTTTTCGTTCTCAGTTTGGAATAATCCTTCCAATTGTGTATCGTGACTAAAAGTGAAGCATCCTAGAAGAGCACCAGCAATTTTCCTTAGGGCTTTCCATAATATATAACCCCCTTGTTTGGTGAGCTGGGATGACCCAAAACCTGGCCAAGAGCTTCAAAGGAAAATCCCCCCTCCCGAGATCAGGGACAGGCTGGAGCCACATTTTGGAAGCGGCTGGTGCCAGTGGAGGCGTTTGGGAAGGGCTGGAATGGTCCGGAGTGCAGCACTTAACATCCTCCCTAGGAGCTTATCCGGGCAGGCACCGCTCTGTGGGGGCTGCCGTGTTTGAAGCACCTTCAAAAATCAGCTTAGGTAGAAACCTTTTCTACCAGCGAGATGCAATATATAAAAGGTACCAACGGGAGCAGCATATTTTTTTTCAAACTGAGAATCATTGCACTGAGCCTTTCAGATCAAAAATATTCCTCCAGCTTGGTTGAAAAGGCTCCAGATTTTTATCCAGTCCTATTTTCCAGCTGTCCTACCTCTGCCTTCCGGGCAGAAGAGTTCATTATTGGCGCGTTCTCCACTGAGGAGTGGTTATAGCACAGCCCCATTGCACCCAGTCTTTGCTCTGATGGGATAAGCAAGGCAGGCTCTGTGCTGCCTCGTTGCATTGCAGGTCACTATTTAACCATATGTGTGTCTTAGTTAAAATGGCACCACAGAAGGCATTGAAATTCCTGAGGATGGACAAAATTACGGGATAGGCCGCTTTCAGGTGGGCTCTGTATGTGCTGTGGCAAGTAACCTTCCTTTCCTTCATTTCAAATGAAAAGCTAGGAAAAAAAGAGAAATAGTATTTAGTAGAACTCAGTTCCTGCTGTCACTAATTTTTGCAAGGTGATTACCGTTGTTAATAATTTATACATGCATTTCTCTTGCACTTTACCCTGCTGTGAGTTTTGAAGCAGCATGAAGGAGAGTTTTGTTAAAATGACTATATTCCTATTGCATGAAGTGGGTACAAAACCTAAAAAGTGACAAAAGGCTTGACACATTTACCATTAGGCTTCCAAGCTGCTCCCTGGCACCATGTTCCTTCTTAAATAATATGTTGTTTGCAACAGCCAGCAGATTTTCCATTTATCCCTGACATCTCTGTTCCTCTTAATTTCCTTTAGCTGAAATCCTAGCTTAAATCCTGCAGGTTTTGTTTTTCTGGGCAGGAAGTCACATTTATCCTCACGGCCCCTTTCCTATCTCTGCCCCTTGCTGTTACGTTTTTGGATTTTGCAGGTTTTGTTAGTGGCAGGACCTGCAGGTGCTTGGCCAGGAACTATTTGAGTCAGCAGATTCATGCAAAGAATATGGGGCAAAAATCTTGTCGGAGTTGCTGGTTATTTCAATCTGACATACAAAGAATACCTGAATGGCAAAGAAAAGCTGAGGGGAAAAAAAGCTTCCCATCTTCGGCCAGGTGAAATTTAATCGTGGAGAAGAGTCTCGGCGCTTTGTGCTAACACTCTGCCTTGTTTCACAGCGCATAGCAGACCTGGAGGAGGAGAACGCGCTCCTGAAGCAGGAGAAAGAGGAGCTGAACCACAGGATCCTGGGTCAGGCCCAAGGTAAGAAAAAGAAACCTGCAGGGAAAACAGTCTGGGCAAAGCCTCGGTCTCCCAAAAGGCTCTTGTGCATGTAAGGGAATAAAAATAAATAAAAATAAAAATGTTTTGAAATGGGGTGAATACCCATGGCACTTCTCAAATCTAAGTGTTATTTCCAGCCTGTACTGCTCTCACTCACAAGTGGGTTTGTGATCACAGAGCTGCTTTGCTTGTGCTGGAGATTTAGGGGTGAAGATTATATTTCACTTCTGCCATTTCTTATTTTAAAGATGAATTTGCTCAAAACACTTTGGAGGAAAATCTGCAGATGAAGAAAGAGTTGGAAGAAGAGAGGTCTCGGTACCAGAACCTGGTGAAAGAGTATTCGAGGCTGGAGCAGAGATATGACAACATGAGGGATGAGATTACTATTATAAAGGTAACAGAAATCCTGGAGTTAGACCTGTTTTGTTCTGTCTAGGTCACAATGTTGGCCGTAGGTTAACGTGGTCATAACGTGGGATAACTCCCTAAATACTTGGCCACTCTTGGGCACTGTAGACTGAAGGTCTAGGTTGAAGGCAGAGCACGTGCATTTCTGGAAGAAGGATACTGATATTCCCAGCCTCCCCATTGCTTGCAACATAGAGGTTTGTGTGCATCTTGGTAAAACCTGGCTTGTACTTTTGCGTGTGTGTATTTTTTTTTTTTTAATTTGTTGGTGTCAGTGATGCTGACATGTCAAGTTGAATTAAAAGAAAATCTCCCAGATTTCAGAAGCCTCAGCCTTTCCTTTCAGCTGTGCTAAAATTTTAGTATTGAAGTATACAATGGGATAATTAGAGAAGGCCGTTGATTTGCTGGAAAGCTGTTTGGAGGAAGCCTGTTAGGGCACCACAGGAAGCAGAAATCATGAGCATAGGTTTGCACCTTCACACTGCACTACTGTCTGTTGCATGAGCAACTGCAATTCATGTGGTGTAATATTTAAACAAAACTTCTGCATCGTTTTACATTTTGTTTTGAAGGATTTTCTTTTAAGGTGTTCCCTTCCTTAAAGCACTGATGTGTCTGCATCTCTTTGACAGCAATCTCCGGACCACGGGAGAAACTCATCCAACCAAAGCAGCTTGGAGTCTGACTCCAATTACCCATCGATATCGACCTCTGAGCTCGGGGACACCGAGGATGTGATCCAGCAAGTGGAGGTAGGGTGACTTGGGCAGCTCACTCCTCGTTTTGGGGACTGAGCACCCCAGGCCTTGCTCTGCAGGGAGCCCATGTGGGATGGAGCCTGGCATTTCCAAGGAGAAAATTGGCTTTTGTGCTGCCAAAATATCCTGCTAATTGCTTGTAAGGGATTGCAAAGCAATGATGCTGTAGCAAACACTTACTTACTTGTTGGGCTAGGTTTAAATAGGGCTCTAAAAATAATAAAGTGCTGCGTTGTGCCCGGGCCAGCTTAAAGGCTTATGAAGATGTATGCAAACTGCAGGTGTTGCTGCAGCTATTACTGCCACTGATGGCAATATCTATGTAGTGAGTGTCCTCTAGCAGGATTACAGATCCCATTACTTCTTGCCTTGAGCGTTTTCATTCTAGTCTGTTTTTACAAATACTTTGCTGGCCAGCACAGTCACTGTAAGCAACAGTCCCTCAGTGCTGGTTAAGGACATTCTAAATGATTCTGTCAAGAATAATTAATTAAGAAACCCTGCGCCAAAGGAGAGTGGTGTTGCTTACATGTGGATAGGCTCCTTTTTGAACTCTATTCTCATGAACTTGAGGTCCTGCATCGTATGGATGGAGGATGAGTGTTCCTCAGGTCTGCCCTCACCCTAGCAGGACTATACTTTGATTTAGATATTAAAAGTGCCAATTAAAAAATAAATAAATGCCTGGTCGAGATTTGGAGCCTCTTACAAATTTGTGTAACTTGGAGAGGTCGGATCTGAACTGTCATCTTCTGTTTGGTTTGGTGATGTTTCAATGTAAAGTCGCTTGCAGCAGATCAGTGTAAAGTGGACCAAAGAAAGTGCTTCAGTGCCTTGCAGCATGAGCTCCCCCTGGATCTGGGAGCTGCAAAAAGGTTTTGGGTATGGGTGGTATTCTAACGGGTATGTCTAACAGGTGTTGCACATGGTTGTGAAACTCCACCGAGGTCTTCCTTTTTTTTTTCACCTGCTGCAGGAGGCTGGGATGGAGAAAGCAGCCATGGACATGACACTCTTCCTCAAGCTGCAGAAGCGAGTAAGGGATCTGGAGCAGGAGAGGAAGAAACTGCAAACCCAACTGGAGAAAAAGGAGCAGGAAGCCAAGAAAGCCGAGGTAGGAGGTGTCTGATGCTGGTGTTCCATGCTTGTCATTGACTTTCTGTGGCAGCCTGAGGACACAGCGCAGGAAGTCAGGTTTGAGCGATGAGTTCCAGCTATGGGGCAGGCAAATTCATATGGGAGATGGGCAGAAACGTTTCTGGCAGTAAAGGAGAGATGGACAGTGGAAGAGGGGAGGAGGAGCCCGTGTTATCCCGTGGCAACAATGTGAGAGTGGCTCTGGGAAGAGCTTTCTGGGCTTTTTCTCCTGCTTGGAGGCTCACAGAGGCAATGTCCGGGTGCTAGAGCCCCACCATGGGTTGTGCAGCTCTGGCTGCATAGACTCATGTGAACCACATTGTCTCCTCAAGCTCATCCTCTCCTCCTACATACCATAAAGTGCATAGAAGGAGGAGGCTTTATGTAGCCCTCCAACTTGCATTTAGCAGGAACCTCTCTCCCATCGATTTTAGAGGAAATGAGCCAGTCGGTTGGATGTCCAGTATCTCAGAGCATGGAAATCCTCTTAGGATGGGCTAAAATTACTGTAGGATCTGTCAAGGTTCTTTGCTCTGACTACAGACATCTCTGGAAAAGTGCAATGTTCTTTCCAAATACCCACGTAATTGTGCTGGTCATGATTAGGGAATACACCTGGTTGTCATCTCTTTCAGTACATTTGAAATCAGTGAAACAAAAAATCAGGTTGGGAGTGATTTATCCTGCTGCAGGCCTAACTCACGCTGCTGATGTTGTTTTTACGTGTCCCAGGGGAAAGTTTAGCTGTGAGCTGAGTTTCCCTAGCAGAGGCTGGAGAGGGGAAAGGGACCCTCAGCAGCAGTCCTGGCTGCAGCATTAGGAATGCAAGACAGGAATCTGATGGTTTCGGATACAGCCGTTTGGCTCGATCAAACTTAGGGGCATGGCAGCACTCAGGGACTGTGTATCAAGGACCCTGGTTATCAGTCATGCCCAGCAACTCTCCCTTTTCTGTGGATTTTTGTTGCAAAAGCCATATTTTTTGCAGGCCTGCCTATAGTTTTTGCAGCATATGTTTGATTCCCCCTGGGTGGCATGAGCTGATAAGCAGTTTGAGGGCACATCCGTCAGGCTCGTGTCCCCAGCGTGGTGTTTTTATGTTATCCATGTGATATTCTTCCTCAGGGATGATCACACAGCAATACAGCCTAAACAAGGCCACTGCAAATCAGAAATGGCAAGATAGCAACATGTCTCCCTGTTGCAGAGAGCATCTTCATTCCTTATATACTTTCTATTTTGTGAAAAAAAAATCTTCCTACTTTTTAGATGGCTTGTCTGAAAGTCATTTAAAAAATCCATATTACCAATTACTATATTACTCAGTGGTAACTGGGGCGCAGAGATTGGCTTCTAGAGCTGGAGTCTGCAAAAACGACTCTTTCTAGGCTAATGCTTGGCGTGCAGGTGGTTTAGTGGCAGGTTTGGTGGCAATTCTTGTATGAAACGCTGTGCCAATGCCATTGCTCTGGGCTTGGTAATTAAAACACCCAAGGTTTCTCCTTGGGTTGTTAGGTGATTATTCTGATTGTTTCTCTGCAGCGTGAAATCTATTGATTGATGCAATAGGAGCCTCGACTAAATCATCATCCGTGATTGCTTACTTGCATGACCAGATATTCTTATTGATCATTGCTGGTGATTTGCAGCAAAATACACAAAATGGGGAACTTCTTCACTCTCTCCTCATTGCTACAGAGCCTGATAATAAACAAAAAAACAGTGTGTTGAAGATTGCTACCCTAATGACTGTGCTGCTTTGAAAATTACGATGAAAGTTGCAGTCCTTAAGGCGTTAATAAGAGATTAAACCATTTTCTCTTGAGGTCTTCCTTCAGATTTCATCTAGGTGCAGCTCCCATGAGAATAATTCAAGGCTTTATTCATTGCCGGTTGGATTTCCATGGATAAGACAAGCTACAGGTCTACCTTTAGGTGTCTAAACTTACACATTTGATTCTGTTGGGGAAGTAGGAGCTTTTCTCCTTTGTTTAATGAGGAGAGAAAGCTACTGCTGTGCCTGTACCAGAGGAGTCCTGAGGAGCTGCATGGGCTTTGTGTCCTGTCTGCATTTCTGTGACCCTGCTCTAGGGCATCAGAAGTGATGTTGCACTGAATTACCTGTGGTTTGAGTTGAACTGTCATGGCAGAAGTTGGGTTGGGATTAGATATATTACTTCAGTGACAAGGGACATGATTTAGGAGAAGCATACTATTTGAGAGGAAACTCTAATCATAATAGGTTATTTGCTCGGCCCGTGGTCGGTTGTTCAGCTACTGTGCCAGTTCCCCAGCCTCTCTCAGACACAGGTTTGTCCTTTTAATCCTCACAGGTAATTGAGACGAACACTGAAGTGGCTCCAGGCAATGAAGATCTTGTATACAACAGCCTGAAGGTGAGGAACACGTACGTAGCACTGTCCCCCTTGACCTGCCTCTACCAATTGAATTACCCGAGAGTGGTAATGAATCGAGCTCTCCTGTGCCTGGATCTGTGGATGAGGGATCTCAACCGTAGGGCATCGTGAAAGCACCCATAGCTCTCCTGCAGCAACCTGGCCTTGGGCCAGGACGGTGTTGTACAATGTTGTCCAACATGGGCTGGCTTCTTGGGAGGAAAACTTGATCCACCTCTTTGCTGGCTCTGCCATTTGGATCCTGCTCTTCTGGGGGAGATGGGTGGTCCTTCCACTCTGCACTCAGATGCGTTGGGTCTTCACTTTTATACCCTGCTCGTCCTTGGAGATCTGGTTTCTAGGGTTGCAAGGGTTTCTCTTTGTTATTACTAGCTCAGACCTAAATGTCCAATCCCTGACCCTCTGACAGGAATTGAAATAACAGCTGACAAATCCAGGGTGGAAATGTGCTACCCAGAATAAGCTCATACTAAACCACCTGACAGTAATAGCACCCATTTTTGCCATCTGCATTATTTCTGCAGATATTGCTGCAACCTAAGGATGCAGCAAAGCAGCAATTAGAGATGGCAAGGATAAGTGTTCAATCCTCGCTAACAGCAGATCTCTAGAAGTAGCTTTTTTTGGGGCATTTAATCCATTTAATTTTTAGTCTCCGAATGTGGTATTTGTGTTGCACACGTTAGACATCCTGTTTCTAGTTGATCTCTGCTGAGTTTTGTCAGTGTTCGTGCACAGCTGCTGGAGGAGCAGAATGGCCAGGATTTGCTCAAGTGTCATTGGTTAAACACAGCTCTTGAAGATGTGAAGCGCAGCAGAGCAGTGGTTTGGCATGGGATACCTCGCAGATTACAAGTGCCAGCTTCTCAGATGGCTTCTGGAGTTGTGACTCTTGCGTGAATAAACAAATGTTTTCTTCACGTTTTAACCCTGGTGCACATTCAGATGAAAACATTCATTTTGGCTTTTCCACCTTCTACGTTCCTGTTTAGCAAACCTCGATAACCATCTCTCACTATGGTTTCAAAAGAAGAGGGAGATAGGAGGAGTTGCAAACTGCAGAGTTCTTTAATGTTTATCCTGAAACAGGTGGGAAATGCACTTGCAAAGAAACAGAGCTTCTCAGAATTTGCTTTTTCAGCAAAGCTGCAAGGCAGCAGCTTCTCTGCACTGTTTCTCTTTGGAGTTGCATGAACCTGAGCTGAAGGTTGCAGCAAGGAACTAAGAGACTGATTTATCTCAATGCTGTGCTCAGTAAGAAAGCTGATCTCCCTGGGAAAAGCAAGGAGCAATTGCTTGGAATGAAGCAGTGAAAGAAAGCACCTAATCCTGGAGCAAAGCACTGGATATTCCCCATGGTCAGCCAGCTGTGGCATTTTTCCCAGTTTTCCATGTAGAACGTCACCTAAAGTCACAATCTGCAATGAAAGAGTGACTTCTAGCTAACTTTGAGCACCATGTCTCCCTCCTTTCCCCAAGACAGCTGCTTCTGGGAATATAGCAGAGCTCTGCCTCTCTTCTCTATAGTGTCTTTCTCCTGCTCATTTATATCTCAAATATTTATACTGCCTTTGGCTCCTTCAAGAGAATTGTGTAATTAAACTCATTTTTTTGTCGGGTTAAGATATTTAAAAAGTCATTATCTCTCACAATGAGGCTCAGGTGTCTGGAGTGTGCAGATAGCAAAGGGTGGGCAGCTCAAGAGACAGGAAGTTGGGAAGAGTTTTTTTCCATCACAGAGTTTCTCCAGTCTCTCCATTTAGTGCATGTGAAGCAGCAGAGCAAGTGAGATGACTGGGGGAAGATGGAGAAATGTGTTGAGGAAAATCGGCTCTGCTGTCGAGCCGATGATCCATGGTGTCCACACAGTCTGTCCAGGGTTCATATTGGAGAAATATTCATATAAATATGTATAAATACAACAAACCATGTGAATGTAAATATACATATGTACATTCTAAAATATGCATAAAGTATAGAAATCAGTTTAGGTAAATAGAATCAGTAGTGCTGGTAACTGGTGGAAATCATGTTTCATCAAGTGGCATCTGCCCGTTTATCTGGTTTGGTTGAATAGGTTCCCAGTTTTGTTGGATGTAGGAGCATTTCTGGATGCCCATGCACTAGTAGCTGCCAGGCAAGTGCTGGCAGGGGTGTTTATGCTCTCTTAGCACAGGTTTGGCATCAGTTGTTTGTTCATCCATCCTGCAAACCAGGCTGAGATGCTGTTTTTGGACACACATAGACCTCTGTGGAGGCGTTGCACTAGGAAAGTGTGGGTGTGCCAGGGTCCTCAGATGTTTCAAGAGCTAAATCTGAATTTTGGGCTTCCTGTAGTGCTGCTAGGGAATTTGATAAACTTGTTGGACTAATTAAGAATGTACTTAGAGCAGGAGCAAGTTATGGGTCCTTTTTAAATAGACTTTTAAATAGATTCTGTCCCAAAATGTGCCCAGGAGGTGTTGAGTTAGCCATGAAATAGGTCATGCAAGGCAGGTCATTTATTCTCTTGGGGAGATTCAGCTAGAAGATGTGTCCCTCTGTTATGCCAGTGCAGCAAAAGATCATCTGTAAAAGATGTATTTTCTGGCTTGTTTTTCTGTCTGGGAAAGTGAGAGTGTGCAAGAAAGCCCCAAGAAGTCTTTGCAATGACTTTGACACTGGGACAAGTGTGAGCACAAGTTTGTGATATTTACTCTGTGTAACTTCCCGAGTAGAGCTGTGGCATTGGAGTGCCATGCAGGAACGGGATGGTTTCTCACAGCCCAAGCAGAAATCTCCCTTTCCGAGCTCAAAATGTTTTATTTTGGCATCCGTATATTTGGAGATAGAGCTGGCATGAGCATAGGCTGATGATCAAAACTCAGCTCTCATGCTCGTTCCTCCTTATACCATGGAGCAGGTTCATTAATATTATAGTGCAAAATCTTGCTTTTGTCTATGGAGATGTTAATATCTGTCTGAAGATCTTTCCATGTCCATCAGGGAGCTCAGGGAGGTGAAGTGGCAGCACTCCCTGTGTGCAGTGTCATTACTGGTTGTTCAAGAAGGAAATGGGAAGATGCCTCCTACCAGAGGTGATCTTGCTCCTCCTTGCTCCTCTTAGATATGGAGGAATTACCGGATCAAATCATTTTCTATCTCTCTCCCCCTCCCTCTTTTTTTTTTTTTTTTTTTTAATGACAGATGGTATAAAATAGCTGAAGATGCTCTGGCAGTGATGGTGTTTTTCAGCTTGGAGCACACTGTCTATCCAGATGCCAGATCAGCTATTCCCTTCACACCTCTGCTGCGATATAGCATGCTATTTATAATTTGTAGGAGTTGGTAATTATACCACTGGTTGCCTATGGAAATGAGGCTTTGCAGCTGTGTCATCCACACCCTGCATAGATTACCCATTTGTTTCAGAGCCGGTGATTTGCTTCAGCCAAAGCCCATGTGGAGGCAGATATCCTGCACGAGTGGGATCAGAGGAGAAAAATGTGGAAAGAGTCAAAAGACAAGGGGGGAGAGAAGTACGCAGATTTGGAGGGAGAAGCTTGTGCTGTTGCAGATGCTGGGAAGACCCGACCTCAAATCAGTTGCCAGTTAGTTTTTTACCTCGCTTGTGTCTCAGTGTTTTGGTGTTATAATAGTGAAAGCTGTGGGTTGTCGCTCCATCCAGATTTTGGAATTGCCACCCTTGGTCCGGGGCCTGCCTGGGCTGTTTTAGCTGTCAAACTTCATCCATGCTCTCTTCCACCACTGTGCCAAAGCAAACCAGAGCTTTAGTCATCTCCACAAAAGTGGCCACACTTGTGTGGTTGTCGAAAAGCCAGCACGGAGATTCAGAGAGCTGTAACTCACCTAACTGGAAGGGAGCCAGGGAAAGCAATGCCTAAAATCAGCTCTCCTGGCTTCTCTGATGAAAAGCATGGGTGGGTAAAATGTCCTGGGATTTTTGTGGCAATTCCTTGGTTGGGAAGGAACTAGGATGAAGGAGAAACAGATGTGTTCAGGCTCTCTAATTGTTTTGTGCTTAAAAATAGCAGCAACAGATAAGAATTCTCCCATGTGACACTTCTGTGGCATTATTATTAAGTGGCATCAGGCGCCCAATTGCAGCTGGATAGCAACTGAGGTGCAGGAAGACACAAAAATCGTTTCTGGCCTGGATCAATAGCAAAATCTCCGTGTTGGCATGAACTGTGTGGTCAGCTGTGCTCATGGAGTCATGCTGGGGACATAATAGAAACAGACCAGTTTGTCTAAGTAGGGTCACGGCTTGGCTTTTTTACAGAGGCAAGAACTAGAGTCAGAGAACAAGAAGCTGAAAAATGAGCTGAACGAGCTGAGGAAGGCTATTGCGGAGCAGGCAACCCAGAACAACAACTCCAACGACATCCAGGACAGCTACAGGCTCTTGCTGAACCAGCTGAAGTCATCCAACGAAGAGCTGGAAGTGCGGAAAGAAGAGGTCCTTATCCTGAGGACACAGATTTTGAAGGCAGCTCAGCAAAAAGAGACGGGCAAAAATACGGTAATTTAGAGTATCTCTTTTCCCCTTCTTTGTTAGACTGTCACTGGGAATCCACCACCTGCTTGAGTGATAAATAATGTTTCTCCTTTGGGAGGGCCTGGGCATCAAAATGTATTGAGGATGTAGGAGGACCATCCTCTGGATAAGTTATGGTCCATGATTTCACCTCAGACAACCCAGGACCACGTGTCAGTTGGTGCCTGTAGTGCTAGAAGGTGTTTGACACCACTGACGAAGCCTAGTAAGACTGAAGGAAAAAATTCTGTCAGGTGTAGTTGTCTGAGATGGATCCCACATATGGTTGTCCCCATCAAGGTAGGGTTGTGTAAGATGGTCCAAGTGTTGTTCTGTGGTAACTGCCTTATTTCATAAGAAAGTGTGGTGATCAGATCAGGTCAAATGTTTCTGCTGCACTGAAGACAAGAAGAGAGCTTGGCCCATCTCATTGCTTGGGGGTTTTTTTTTTTTTTTTTTTTTTGCTTAGAGAAGCTGTTCCTACCAAAAGATGTATTTTCCAAAATTCCCACTTGCGTTTCTTAATTACTAGCCCTACCTTTCTTCAAGATTTTAGCATGTTTAATGTTTTGGACCACAAACTACCCTTATCTCTGTTCTAGGCTCGCTGCACTCATCCTCCAGTTGCCCACCTCTGCCCTGTCTGTCCATATGTGAATGAACCCCTAAAAACTTGGCAGCCTGGTTGGTGCCCTGAGGAAGCTCCACTGAGCCTGACTGGGGGGTGTTTAGTGTCTGGAGCTTGGAAAGACTTGGAGAAATGTGCTGGAGTTCACACTGCTATTTTTGCATGTTGTATTTAGGAAACAAGCATCAACACCCATGCCAGCTGGCCCAACAGTGACAAAAACGTGGCCCAAGAGGATGCAATCGAGGCCTACCAAGGGATGTGTGAGACAAACCGGTAAGTGTGACGCAGAGCCGGGGGCAGGGATGACCAAATCATCACAGGTGGGATGCCATCCAAAATTAAAAGAGATATTGATACTAGCTTCTGGAGTCTGTTCAGGATCTTGTTCGAGGATGGAGGGTGAAGCTGAGGCCAAGGTCCACATCTCATCATGAGTTGTGGTGTCCTCGTCCTTGGACCTGTGTTTAACCAAGGCAGTGGAGGCCCTGGACAGTCTGGAACACCAACACTGCCATGAACAAAACTGGGTTTTTTCATACTGCCAAGGGAGAGCATAGGCAGGGAAGGGATGATGCTGCTGAGCAGGAAGGCAGCTCTGTCCAAATGCTCTCTAATCCAGCAGCACTCACCTTACTGGTTTTCCTGATTTTGAAATGAAAGCCAAGAACATCCTTTTGATTACAGGTTGTCCTGTACCAGTGAGAGCTGGTATTGCAGACATGAGTCTTTCTCTGTTACACTGGGGAGTTTGTACTGCTGAGCCTAAAATCAGCCCTTGCAACCATCCAGGCAAGCTTAAAAAAAAATAGCAACTTGCAAGAGGAGAAAATTATGTGGATTAAGCAGCAAGATAATATGTAAAGCCAATGTTTATTTTACTGCAAGGGAATTGAATGTTCATCTTTGTTTCTCTACCTGCTTATTTGACAAATACTAGTGCTTAAGGGTTTTTTCTTTGGCAATTTGCATTCAGCAAGGTAGTAAAAAGACGTAACTGTTGTGGACTACTGGCTTCTAGTAAGTGAGGTTAAGTTCCCACTTCTTAAACCAGTTGCAGGAAGTTGTTAGAAGCCCCAGCCGGGCAGGGTAGTGGTGTGATGGGATTTTGTTAATGTCTACATGAATATGAGCAAAAGCCTACCACCTTAGAACATCATATGAAAAATTACATTGTTTCAGCTCCATCACTAACAAGGATGGAGCTCCTGGAGAGGAGATGCTAACTCTGGCAAGCAGGTTAAAAGTAATAGCGTGATTATATATAATAGCATAAATATAATAGCAGCAGTACTGCCAGTGAGTATGGATCATACAGAAATCATCAAACTCACTAAAACAATCTAATTTTCTGAAAGACATTAGAGCGTCCAGGTACAATTTCCTCCTTTCACTCCTGCTGGGAATACTTGGCTCTTGCTTGCCTCTCATACCATGTTTGGCTGGAATATGGCAGTTTTCTGCCGTGAGTTGTCCAAAAACTTGTTAATCACCACCACCTTCCCTGCAACATGATGTCCTGGGCATTTGTTTGTGTGTTGGGTTGTTTTAGAAGCTGTGGGCTGCAACCATGGCAATAAAACAGATGGAAGCAAACACTGGGGGAAGGCGGATTATTATATTTGTGGGTATAAATTAACGTTCCCTCCTCACTCCAGCACAAATTTGCAGTTTGCACATAGGAAGCTTCTGTACCTGAAAGTGGCAGTATGAGAAATAAAACCGCTATTTTATTTTCAATCTTCTTTTAATCAATAAATATTGCAAGAGAAAGCCTGCCTAGTGGGAATGCAAATGCTGAAGTGGGATTGAGCAAGAGCCAACCCCTCTCCCATTTCTCCTAGGTTGCTCCTAGCTTGTCTCAGCTGCTTGGGCTGGGAATGGAGCTTGGTGCCAGGTCAAGGGGGAGCTAGAATTAAAAACAACCCCATATAAATGCAGTGAGCTCAGATTTCCTTTTTTTTTTTTTATCCCTTTTCTCTCCCTCTTTTTTTTTTTCTTTTTTCTCTGAGTTTTAACTGCAAGGAGATGGAGGGGAAAAGCACCAAGTTTAATTCCCAGCTAATTTTCTGCCTCAGTAACTGGATGTAAAGCGAAGCGAGCTTTGTTCTCCATTCTAGTTCTTGGGATCTTTCTTGTTGCAATTGTGGGAATTTTCTTTCTGAAGGGTAGAACCTCAGAAAAAAACAGCGAGTGACGTCAGAGGAGGCAACTTGATAGCTCAAAGCACTCTGGGCTTCATGTCCAAAGTTAACTCTAACCATGACTCTGCAGGGACTTTTGGGGCTTTTTAAAGAAAAAAAAAAAAAGCATATCTGCATTTTCAGATGAAATGCCCTTTATTTCTTTTTTTTTAATAAGAGACATTAATTAGCCTATGATGCTAACATTAACATCTCTAGAATTTAGTATGCTGGCCTATCCTTTAAGCTACTTTTATACAGATGGTTGAAGGAGAGGGGAGGCATTTGGGACAGGAATTTCTTTCCATTTTCCATTTTGCAGAGTGCAGGTCACCAGGAAGACTTTGAGAATCAGGTACTCATGCAGGGTTATTTGGCAGAAGAATGAAAAAATATAAAGGAGAAAAAAATAAGCCACTATTGACTTCCAGGAGAAGGGAATTCCATCTTGAGAAATACAGACTAAACTGCATCTCCTTTTGAAAAAGGTGATGCATCCTTTCCCTTTGGAAGTTTAATGATCCTTTTTTTTTTTTTTTTTTTCCTCCTTATTTCTAAAGGGAAAAAAGGAAAAAGAAAAGACTTTCAAATGCAAATGGAGGCCAAAAATCTTGGAAAATCTTGCTGTAGTGAGTGGTCCTGGTCAGGCTGACCAGCTCACTTCATTCACTTGCAGTGTGTTCAACACCTCATTAAAGAAGATAAATGAGTTCCCTGCCTTTCATAATTTAAAAAAGAGTGTTAAAAGGAAAATGTCTACTGATGAAGTGAGAGGAGGATTTTCTGGGCATTTTTCTGCCTAGGGGGATGTGAAAGAGATCGTATCTTAAATGGTTCTGAAGGAAATTGAGGAGAAAAGCATCAAAGGGTGGTTCAGTTTGAAGGTTGTTTGGAGGAAAGGCTCTCATGTGTTTGACTTTATGATTGAGAAACCCTGTGATTGATGCAGAAGGCAGAGAATTGTTTTAGAGTAGTGGAAGTTGGTGCAGAAGGAAGGAAATAGCTGAATTTGTCCTTCACGTGATCAGAAAAATGTCCTGTTGGTGAGACCTGCCTGACCGAAGGAGGTCTGGGAGAGAAGGGGGTAAAGTACCCAGTTGCAGTGGGTTGTTGTTTAAAGCTGGACTAGGTGAAATCACAAGAAAGGTACTGGGAGGAGCCTGTGAAAAAATAGATTTCTCTGATATAATGATCCAGCCAGATCCAGTTGTCCCACAGATGTGTTTTCTTTTACAAATGCACCTCATTCCTTGGAAGGATTTTGCAGCCTCCTTATGCTGTGTGAGGTGCTTCTCCTCAAAGAGGGTTCACTCTGTTGTCCAGGCGTTTCCATAGGACATTGGTGTTATTCCTTAGTCACAATACCATGGCTTAGGCTCCGCTGTCTGCACTTCTCATTTCACCCCTTCCCTGCCCCTTCTTCCAACTTTTGCTCTCTCACTTTATTACTCTTTTTTCTTGTTTCTCTGTGATGGATTTTAAGCCCAACTTTAACGTATTTTTTGACTTAGCCAGTTTGTCCCCAAAGTGTTTCCTTGCATTCCTATGGGAAACCATTTGGCCATGCAGAAATGAAAACTCAGGTTCTGCTCCCCAAGAGTTGGGCTTTTCATAAAAGCAGGAAGGACTCAAGAATCATGATTATGCAGCATCTCTCCTAGACCTGCTGTGAGCAGGAGGTTGGACCAGGTGG
This sequence comes from Tinamus guttatus, assembly GCF_000705375.1. The sequence goes on along the minus strand of NW_010583642.1, from coordinate 364,416 downwards.
TCTCCAGAGATCTCTCCCGAGCTGGTGCTGTTGTTAGGAGCAGGGAGGAAAGGGCTGGAGAAGCACCCAGTGCGATGATGTCCGTGATGTGGAAGGAGAAAACCTGCAAGGGTTCCTCTGGGTCACAGCTGGAGCCTCATGAGCCAGACAGGGCTCTTCTCATCTCATTTATCATGCTGGAAAAGAAAATACAACACCATGAAAATGTGCTTGAAAAAAAAATGGATGTAATAAGGGTTCTGGATTTCTCCCCCTTTTGTTGCAATTGACCTTTTGTCTTTCTCTATCCTCTCGTTTTCTTTTTTCTGCCCTTTCCTTCTAGCAAGACTGAGGACTGGGGTTATCTCAATGAAGATGGAGAGCTCGGCTTGGCTTATCAAGGCTTAAAGCAAGTTGCCAGGTCAAATGCTTTTTTCTTCTTCCCACTGCTTCCTCTCTCCATGCCCTTTCTGCCTGCGCTTTTGTGTATTCCTTCTCCTTCGCTCGGAGCTGCTGTTGTCCATGGGAGAGCTCTCCCTAAAGTGTTTTCTCCTGGTGGGGAACGTGCCGGGAGCTCTGCTTCTGGGAGGGTCTTGCACCTCCACGCCAACGGAGATCAGAGCAATGCGTGAGGTCTCCTGCAGAGGGTAGTCCAAAGCCATCACCCCTGGAGGGATCAGGCTACCTCCAGAAAGCGGCAGGCAAAATAATGGTGATTCATGTATTCTTCGGAGGAAGGTGGGAACCCAAGTTTGTAGAAGAAACGTGTGTTGCTGAGGGCTGCATATAGTTAATTGAAACCCACGTAAAGAGCTGAAACATGAAATAAATGCTTAGGTCCACCTGAAACAACATCCTGTATTTTCCAGCCGTTAAGAATACAACTCCTGACAGTGTGATTAGGAGGCTGAAGGCATTGTGGTCCGTGTTTTTATAATTAAGAAATGCATGTTCGTGTCTCTTGCTGGAGGAGAGGTTGGGTTATTTGTATCTTCTAAAAACAAACAAACAAAAAAACAACAACAAAAAATCCCCGAACTAGAAAATTATTAAAACTTTTCATCTTGAGAGCTTCTGCAGAAAGCAAGTGTTCTTTGATGCACTCTATCAAAAAAGGAAAAAAAAAATGAATTGTTGCTGGCAGGGAACTAGTTCACAGGCCTAAATTTACCAGCGGGACTTGAAGAGTTGTAGCTTTTTCCCCGCTGGCACTGCTCAGCAGTCAAGGCATGTCCTGGGCAAGGTATCAACGTTGGAGTTTTCTTCCCACTGGGCATTGCATCCTTCAAGGAATTGGCCAGGGTTAATGCAGAGCAGGAGACGGGGCAGGCTCTCATTGGCATTTCCTCCCTGTTCTCATTCCTAAATTTAAAAAAGCTATTTAAATCACCTGATTTTTGAGCAGCTGATTTAGTTTAGTACAAAACAGTGATTAAATGCCTTGCTGGTGGCTCCCAGGAAGAGAAGGGATGTCATGTGGTCCATACATCGACCCCATGAAGGTCCTGAAAAGATGGAATGACCATGGAAAAGCAGGAGAATGTCTGGATTTGGTGACTCCTGTCCACAGCATGTCATAGTGCTAGTACATGCACGTAGCGGAGTGTGAGGAAATTAGTATTTTTTCACACTACTGAAAACACCTGGTGAAATCAGAAGTGACTGTGGAGCTGGCAACCTGGAACAGAGCGGGAAGTTCCCTCTTGCCCATTGCCCCTCGAGTAGGTGATGAAAGACAGTGTGGAGGCATACATGAAATATAAAGATATGTAGGTTTAAACAAAGATAAGGAAATGAGTCATACAAACAACTGGAAGAAATAAAAGAGTTTGGCTTCTGCCTTTTTAAAGACCCTCAGCACCAGTCAGCAAAGCCCAGTCTAACTTCGGGCAGTCTAACCCAAAGAAGCAGCTTGAGTTACACATCTTTCAGTTTGCAAGAGCAAAACCTGACCCTTGAAAGGGGCCAGAGCCCAGGAATGATGGCTCAAGTGTATGATTAGTGTCTGTTCTTACTGATTAATCAGTCACCTTGATTTTTCCAGTTGGAAAAACATTCATGCATGCTCGTGGTCACGGCTCCCCTCTGCGCTCGCGTTGCTGCGCTCTGCATAGGACATGTTGAGCCGGGTCGAGGTCCAGGCTGTCCTGCTGCCTCTCCAAAGCTCTTGCCTTTAGGGGCCTGCCTGGAGCATGTTTGTGTCCCATGCATGGTTTAATCTCCAGCACTGAAAATAAAGGCAGCATTGCAGTAAGAGCCGTGGCACCCACTTCGTGTGTATGTGTCAGTCGCTGGGAAGTCCCTTTGCTCCCATGGAGACATAGCCAAGATTGGCTGACTTTGAAGGATCTGGACTCAAAGTGGTAGTTACCAGCCTAGTACCAAAATCATTGATGGTTGGAATGTGCTTTTCCTCAGGTTGTTGGAAGCGCAGCTCCAAGACCAGCAAAGAGAGCACGAGGAGGAGGTCGAGACTCTGAAGAGCCAAGTCGAGGCAATGAAGGAAGAGATGGAGAGACAGCAGCAGCCCTTCCTGCAGACCCTGCAGCTCTCTCCA
>NW_010583642.1:348017-361832 GCF_000705375.1 Tinamus guttatus | reverse complement strand
CACCAACGAGAATCTAGTAAGCAAAAAAAACCCACTTTCCTTTGTAGCCCAAGGAACTGAAAATGGGCTGGCAGAGATGAGATAGGAAGTAGAGGGGAGGACACGGCCCTGGGGGCTTTGCATTTCCTTGCTTTGATTGGCAGAGTTGAGGCCCTGTGTCCCTCTGGAAAGTGCCAAGTGATGGTGGGGTTTTTTTAACCTCTCCACACCTCCTGTGTCTGTGTTTGTGGTGTCCAGAGTGAACACTGATTGCTCCTGAGTTGGGCTGAGGGCTGCTCAATAACCCTGTTGAGCCTAAGTAGTGTTGGAACTGTTTAAATACAAATAACAGGCAGCAACAAAGTTCCCTTGGTGGTATGTTGTGAGTAGTTGCCTACTACAGGCTGTTTTAAGAGGAAGTAGGTGTAGAGCAGCCAGGGTCCTCATGGTAAGTGAGGCAAACTCAAACTTCAAACTTGCAAAAGCAAACTTCAAACTGTCAAGGGAGGAAAACCCACAGAGGCCAGTTTGTCTCCATTCCTGCCTTGCCAGAAGTGTATCCTTCAGCAGAATTAAATAGTCTTCGCTTTATTGCTCTTCTGTGCAGTTAATTATCCACCCCAGCAATGGGATTTGATTTATAGCACCAAGAAATCCTGTAGAGCCGATGCAGAACAAGGTGGCTCTTACATAGCCCTGTAGAAGTTAGTTGTTTTGTTTTGTTTTGTTTGCTTGGGTTTGTTTTTTTAAACCTATCATATTTTCTGCTTTTTAGGATCTCAAAGAGTTACTAGAAAATTTGGAGAAGAATGAAAAGAAGCTGAAGAAACAGCTAAAGATTTACATGAAGAAGGTCCAAGATTTTGAAGGTGACTTTGCTTTTATGGAGGTCGTGAGTGGAGGAGTAGCATTCTGCTTTTGCTGCTTTGGCCAGCCTAAGAAAACTGCAGATTTTCACTCAGAGCTTTTGCTTCCTCTCCTAGCAATTGCTGATCGTGGCTCTAGAGTCGCTGTGCTTGTAATTTTTCAGTCTAATAATGTGTTCTTTTCTTGACTCTATCTGGGCTTCAAATGTTAGGCAACTCATCTGTTGATGTCCTCCTTTTTGGTGTTTTATTTTAGCAGTTTAGGGTCCTACTGTTGGACTGTAGCATTTGGACTCTATCTATAAAACAGAGACAAGCAAATTGAGTAGCTGCTAGTGGAAATGGAAACTTCCAGTAAGAAATACTAGTTCAAGTGAGAGGAGAACTGGAAGTCCAGTTGAAGCCCACAAGTGGTTCAGCCTCATCCCTGTAACTGCTGCTTCCACCTTCACCTTGGACATGAATCCAAAAGTGGGCCAGTAAGGGAGATATGTCCCACCTCTGCTGGAGTCTTTGATCAGATAGGGACATATTAACAACCCAGTCCAGAGGCCTGGAGCCTCCTTTAGCTTTTCAACATGCTTCCCGTGAAGCCTACAAGAGGTTTTGGGGAAGTGAGGGTGGTGGAGACACTTCCCCTGTGCTGGGCTCCAGGGGGTATTTCACATCTTGGCACTTTATTACAGTCAGTGCTGTCACCCCAGCAGAGATTGAGAGAAGAGCTTCAGTGGCTACCAGGAACCTCTGTTCTGGGAATTTGGGAGGATTAAAGATACTTAGTGGTTTTTTGCCTTTTTTTTTTTTTTAGTTAAAAAAAACCCTCATGCTCAACATCTCAAACAAGACATCTGTGCTGTATAAAAACAGCTTTTATTTCTCTGTTGAAACAGTGATTAACCAGAGAACTGAGTTCTCATGAGCTAATTTCTGAAAAACAGACATTAAATGAAATTAAGTTGGATAAATGGAGGAGTTCCACACCTAGCACAGCTGGTCTTTGTCACTATAATTTGTATGCATCCTGCTGATGTTTCCTGCAGTGCTTGCATTTGAGTCTCATAGTCTTTCAACTTATTAAAATTGTATGCAAGCACGATCCTTGATAGTGTGCCATGATGTTATCTGTGTTGCAGATATTTTTTTCAGATATATTTTTTCCTCCATGAAAGTGGTGCACTAAGAAGATTCTCCCAGGTTTAACACCCTCCAACTGGAGTCTGGGTTTCCTTAGAAAGTAGAAAATTGCTCCATCTTTTGTTCCTAGGTCTGACTTTTGCATTTGTTATTTTGTTCTGAGCCAGGACTATGGTTGGCTTGGAATTCAAGATCTATTTTTTTAAAAGATCTGTCCAAAGCGGAGAAGATTTTTGGACTTATATAAAACAAATCTTGCCTGGTGCTTGGTCTAACGCCAGTAGATCAGCTCTAACATTTTGTCTCTTCTCCTTGCAGCATCCCAAGCGATGGTACAGACAGAGAGGAGGCAGCACCAGCTCAACCGGCAGGTTGCAGTCCAGAGAAAGGAGAAGGATTTCCAGGGAATGCTGGAATATTACAAGGAGGACGAGCCTCTTCTCGTGCGAAACCTCATCATAGGTGAGCAGCTTGCTCAGCAGCTGTGTCTCATGCTGAGCGAGATTGTAAACTGGAAACTCAACCAAGAGAGGTTTTAAACCTGAAAATAGGCAAATTACGATTGTGCTGGTTTGAAGCCAGAGCAGAAAAGAGCTAATATCCTGAACTGGCAAAATGTTTTTGCTCTTTGGGGAGAACTGTGACCATGAAGAGCAGACAGGGGCCTGTGGCTGCAGCCTCCTTTCCCCAGCCCAACCCAAATGCTTTGGTCTCCCCACGTTTGGGAGAATGGGGTAGTATAATTCCTTAATTCCTCACTCTGTGGTGCTTTGTGTAGACAGACACTGCTATTCTACTGCTGCTCTTACTCTGGAGATAGGGTTTTTTTCTGCTCTTCCTTTAGATGGGCTCTTCCTAGCCTTAGAGGCCTCAAATTCCTGCAGAAACTGTCCAGATTCCATATCCTGAGGAAAAAATGAGTGGTAAAGTTAGAGTTGTTTTTTTTCTATAACCTGCATGAAGCTTTCCTGAGAGTTTCAGGGAGTTTTCCAAGATAGATGTGCTGGCTCAGATAGCCATTTGCAAGGTAAATAAGATGTAGTTCTGCTGACTACCCCGAGTGCCTCCAAAAGGTGCTGCCCTCCTGGATCCCAGTGCTCCATCCTCCTGCCTTAGCTGGCTCCAGCGGGTGCTATTGCACCTCTGGGTCTACGTCTGCACCACGAAGCTGAAACCTCAGCTTCCTTGGGGTCTTTCCCAGGGACATCTCTAGCAGACATCCAGCAAATTTGGGTTGTGTTTTGCTGAACTTCTAGATCTGAAGCCTCAGACGGTGTCTGCCACTGTCCCTTGCCTCCCTGCCTACATCCTCTACATGTGCATCAGGCATGCGGACTACATCAACGATGACCAGAAGGTGCACTCCTTGCTCACCTCCACCATCAACGGCATTAAGAAAGTACTGAAGGTGGGTGCAGGTTGGCTTAGACTTGCCGTGAGATGGGTATGACCACATCGTGGTGTCTGGTGTTCAGCTTTCGAGGTGATTTCCAAACCCTCTCTGTGCCCTTGCTTACTTTTTGAGAAGAGCAAGGGGATGATTTGCCCACCAGGGCAGTGCCAAGCTGGGAATAAACCCTAGATCTTGTTAATGCCGGTTTATTTGCCAGATTTGATGCAGGAGGTGAAGGTGTCTCCATCTTTATGTTCATCGGGCAAATGCATGACAAATTTCAACTTTGAGAAAAGCACCACTTCTAGAGCAAGAAGTGTCCCTCACACTGCTTTTGCTGCTGTACTTTTTTCCAAAAGCAAAAGTGCAGGTTATGCAAGGAAGGAACTGCTAATTGCACTTACAAGCAGTTAGATTAAAAAGCTGTTTGCAGAGAACAAGAAGGGAATGTCCTCAGTAATGCAGGAAAGTGATGCCTTCATGTGCCACCGAGGAGGGGTCTCACGCGGTTCTCTTTGCTCCTGCAGAAGCACAACGAGGACTTCCAGATGACATCGTTTTGGCTGGCTAACACGTGTCGCCTCCTGCACTGCTTAAAGCAATACAGCGGGGATGCGGTGAGAAACTTCAGGAAATTTACATTTTTCCAGGAATTTTGCTGTGGATATAGCATCATTCTCCCAGGGCTCATCTCTGGCTGCTGGCTGATTCTTTCTTTTATTTGGATAATGCAGGAGGTAGCTCCAGCAGAGCCTCATGAGACATAGCACAGTGTCAGGACATTTAAGAGCACAAACCAGGACCCTCATAGCATAACTCACATTTTTTTCTGAGCAGTACTAGCAGTGTTTTGAATTTTGTAGCCAATCTTACCATGTGATTCGTCTAAGCTGGGAAATCTGTCCTGGTAGGCTGCTTTTGAAGATTGTTTCCTTTATTTCTGTCCTTTCATTACTTGGAGAAAAAGCGTTCCAAACTCTTGCAGTTTTATTTCTGCATAATCATTGGCATTGGCATTAAAGTTGTAATAAAACCAAATTGCGCAGCTTCTCATTTACTCTTGATTTGTGTTGTTAGATATATTGAGCTAACAAGCTTCAAGAATAAAGAAGAACTGAGCAAAGTTGTCTTGGAATCAATTTAGCTGCTCAGATAAAAACACTTCCTACCTCCAGGCCATGGTATTCTACAATCTCTTTATTTTTCTCAACAATGAAGAAGCAGTCAATGACATTAGATGGCTGGTTATAAAACTCCTGGAAGACGAACAGCTTGAGGTGAGTAATCTCTTCTCATGGAATCCTACTATTGGTGGGGGGAAAAAAAAAAAAAAAAGGCGCTTAAATTTCATGTTGTTTGTTCTGGTTGTGCAGTGTCAGCTGAGTCAGCTATTTTCAAGTTGAGTTGATGATTGTGTCCAAAAACAGAGTGGGGAGGAATCGTTCCCATCTGAGTGGTTTCCAGAATAAAGTTTCCTTCAGTTGGAAACCCAGGTGATTTTTAAGAAAGTAAATTTAAAAGGAATCCCCAAGCAAATTTGACTTTTTGCAGCTCCAAGAGCATAATTTTTTTTTCTTTTTTTATTTCGGTAGAAAAGTGTGAAATTTGGAGGGCAGCTCAAAATGTCATATTTTTGCATTTTGCTAGTCAGCAAAATAAAAAAAATAGTAGCACAGCTGTCATTTTGACACTAAACGGGGAATCATTACTATGTGAGTGGGGTGATTAAAGCACTTGCACTAATTACAGATTTAAGTGAGGTCACCTGTGCCTCTGTGAGCAAAAATAGCTCCAGTCCTTAATGCAGGAGCTGTTTGCAACACTAGGGAATCCCCTGCTTTTTCAGCTAAAGACTAGGGAAAAGAATCAGCCACTGGAACAGATTTATAGGCTGTAATTCAATCAGTTTAAAAAGTTGTCAAGAAGCACATGGTTAGGCTAAATTGTTTTCCCTTTTTTCATGGAAGGATATTAAGCTTTCCTTTTCTGAAGCTTAATCTCCAACTGAAATATTTGGGGTTGCTGCCAAAAAATTTTGAAGCTCAGAGATAGAAAAAAAAATGGATAAAAAAGAGTTTCTCAGGACTCTGATAAGTCAAGATTGCTCTTTCAGATATGTATTGCAGTTAATGCAGGTGTATTTCTCCTTACTAAAGTTCAGATGACAAGCTTGCTGCTTCATGACTACTTACTGCTTCAAAAACCAGTCCTCACAATAATTACCAAAAAATTCACATCTATAATAGAATCTAAAAACATACATTGTTAACATATCTGGATCAATTATATTCTGAACTTTTTTTTTTAATACAGTGATTTTACCAGCTGATGAATAACCTGTTTTAATCTTCTTCTGTTTAGGGATTTATGACCCAAAACACTGCTAAGCAGAATGAGCACTGTCTCAAGAACTTCGACCTGACCGAGTACCGCCAGGTGCTGAGCGATCTCTCCATCCAGATCTATCAGCAGCTCATCAAGATAGCCGAGGGAATATTGCAGCCCATGATAGGTCAGTGGACTGTGCATTAGCCTTTAGGAGGGTTTTCAGCTTTAACTGGATGCTCTGAGTGTTTCTCTGACCTTCCTGCAGTGCTAGCAATGATTCTCCCCAAAGGAAGGGCAAGAAAGGTGTGTTGCAGAAAGAAACCAATTTGTGGATTTGTTCCCTGATGGGACTGTCCAGAATCCAGCGTGTTGTACCACTTTGAGACTGCTCTGTGTTTATGACAGGCCATAAAATTCACCGCAGAAGGAACAATTTCTCGCCTCTTGTGATTAGCAGATTTTTCTCTTATTTTTTTTTTTCCTCTTGTCCCAGTGTCTGCAATGCTGGAAAATGAGAGCATCCAGGGGCTTTCTGGCGTGAAACCAATGGGCTACAGGAATCGCTCCTCCAGCATGGAGGACAGCGACAGCTCGTACAGCTTGGACACAGTCATCCACCAGATGAACAGCTTCTACAGCATCATGTGTGATCAGGGCCTGGACCCAGAGATCATCCAGCAGGTCTTCAAGCAGCTCTTCTACATGGTCAACGCAGTCACCCTCAACAACCTGCTGCTGCGGAAGGACGTCTGCTCGTGGAGCACTGGCATGCAGCTAAGGTGGGCTGGGGGCTCGAGGCTACGAGTTCCCTCTTGGTCCTTGGTACGAGTCTGACCCAGGCTATTTATCCAGGTTTAACATAAGCCAGCTGGAGGAGTGGCTGCGTGGGAAGAACTTGCATCAAAGCGGAGCGGCACAGACGTTGGAGCCCTTGATTCAGGCAGCACAGCTCCTGCAGCTGAAGAAGAAGACCTTGGAGGATGCCGAGGCCATCTGCTCCTTGTGTACCTCGCTCACCACCCAGCAGGTAGGGGCCAGAGGGGTCATTTTGCTTTAGCACATATGACATGTTTTAGTGGTAACTCTTCTGGCAGATTGGAATATTTCACCTGCTTGGGGATCAGGGTTTCAGAGCTGATTCACTGTTGGCCTTTGGGTTCCCTTCCAGCATTTGCCTTAGCAGCAAATGCCTATTACAGCTTGCAGTCCACCAGTTCTCTTCTGCTAGGTTCTTATCTGTCTTGTCCTGTGGGATCCCCAGCAAGAATTCATGTTTGGGCCAGGACATTGGGAACTGCAGTCCTTAATGCACTAGTTAATTGCACTGAGTGGTTTTGACTTGAGCTTTTAGACTTCAGTCCAACAGTAAGAATCCCCAGTTCTTTGGTGTTGGATAGTGTGCCATTTATTTGATAATGTTGAAATAAGGGAGATATGAGTTGATCTTCAGTGATTCTCATGGGTCCTTTCTCCTATATGTCCTTCCCCATACTCTGAATCTGACCATGGCAGAAGGTGAGTGGTGGTAGGGGAGGTTGAGGACTTGCAGTGGGCATGAGTTAGGATCAGGAGAAGGGTTGTGGAGGTGATGTCAGTTGTACTGGGCCAGCAGTCAGCAATTCTGAACCTCCCGGAGTCCCCATGGGCCAACCCAAGGGATATACCTAGATAAATCTGTTGTTCAAGTTTATTCCTGGCTTATAAGTATTGTCATAAGAAGGAATTTTGATGGGAATGTAAAGGCTTAACATTTACAGCAGCCAAAGGAGCACAAGATGACATTTGGGCTGTTTCCTAGGACAGGTTCACCTTGGGCAAACATGCATATTGTAAGCAATGTGTATAAACATGCAACATATCTCACTTTCTGCAAGCAGATTTTGCTTGGCTATTGTATTTCATCAATTATGTGCAGATCTCAAGCTGATCCACGGCACTGAGAATGGTCCTGTTTTGATCCTCTGCTTCTCATTCTAGGTAGTCTCATGTGAGATTTGTTGTGACATATCAAGTCACATTTTAAATATTTTAAATATTAAAATTTTAGTGGTGTTTTGTATTCTGGAAAAGTTGGACCTCTCATGACTGTAGTCCTTCTTTGTTTTCAACAGATTGTAAAAATACTTAATCTCTACACTCCTGTGAACGAGTTTGAAGAACGTGTTACAGTAGCTTTCATACGAAACATACAGGTAAATGTGAAGGGCTGTTAACTGGAGGAAATGGTATTGATTTAACAGTAATATTCTGTCCTGTCATCAGTGGTGGCTTAGGCACTTCGTAACAGGTTTGCAGCTGCGTGTTCTCCTGGGTGTAATGCAGTCTGCAGTGCTCTGGGAACACCTGCTTGCAAAATGGGGCTGCAGAGGCTTCTTGGCTGTTGATAGCAAAGGGCCAAAGGCTGAGATCAGCACCTCAGTTCAGCTCAGCCAGTGTCCTGGCACATATGGTAACAGAAAAAAAGGCCCACGGAGGGTTTTCCTGGCAGAAAGATGCACCTGTGTGATTGCACCCAAGTGAGCCTTGCTCACTTGGACTTTAGTACACAAATTTGACTTTCAGAGAAAAAAAAACAAGTGCATTTTGTGCCTCCTCTGTGCAGTTCAGAAGTAAGGTTGCAGGAGTCGGTGAAGCATTGCTGAAACAGAGTTACTTCTGAGATACAAGGCAGAAATTGGCAACTAAAGAAAGAAAGTGTAAAATATCTAACTAGATTCTGCTGAAGCCAAGCTTCCAATAGCCTCTGCAGGAGTTTCTGGATGTATTTGATTGGAGGAAGGCTATTATAAAAGACAGCAAAATAATTCTCCCTGTTTCTGAAATACCTTTAAACCTACTGTAGTGTGTAGTTCAGAAAATCCCTTTGTAAATGGTCTCAGCTTTGTCAATCCCAGAATTTGTAGAAGAGTGGGATCTGTATAGCTTGACCTGTGCATATGGAAGGTACTTACATCTGGTATTGACAGCTATTAGGCAGGGACTGTTTCTACCTATGTTATCCACTCTGCACTGAAAAACAAGCTGCCCCTTTGGATGAAAGCATCATTAACCCATTTCTCTAATATCTTTATATATACCTACTCACTCAAACCTTTGAGTGTGTTAGACCTTACAAATGCAAAGAAAACACAACAGTTGATGCTAAATTTTTGTTTTCTTCTCCCCCACCTCATAGGCGAACTTGCAAGAGCGAAATGATCCTCCGCAACTGCTGCTAGACTTCAAGTATATGTTCCCAGTTTTGTTCCCATTCAACCCATCCTCCATAACCATGGACTCTATTCATCTCCCTGCTTCTCTCAACTTGGAATTTCTCAATAAAGTCTGAAGAAAATAGAATTAAATCCATTTCTTCTACCCGGAGACATCCAGCAAAAAAAAAAAAGAAAAAAGCGAAATCAAAAAAGGAATTAAGGAGCTCTTTAAATGTGGACCAAATAAGTTTATGGAAGAGCCAATATACAGAAATAATTGGACTGCACAGTGAAAAAAAAAAGATCTATATGTGATTTTTTTGGTAATTTGTAGATCAGAATAAGAATACTTGAAATACTTTGTTGTTGTTGTTATGCTGCCATAGTTCAAAGCCCATAATAATTTCCAAAAGCCTCTAACAAAAATGAGTGATTATTGAGAGAAAGGTTACTTTGATCTTCATAGGTGACTATGAAGAAATGACAGCTAAAAATCTAAAACAAAATCCTAGATATTTGTGTTGCCTTCAAGGACATACAATTTGTCTAATCTCTAGGTGGTCTGTATATATTAATAATGGGGATATGCAATTCTGCCTATTGTTTTTGCTAGCAACTGTATCACAATAGCTCAGAAATTAAATCACAGAAGGTACAAATGTGTGTTTACCCTTCAGGTTAAGGTAACAGGCTCAGACAGTGGCTGTTTTCCTCAGATGTGAAATTTGTCATGAATTCTTTGTTTCAGAAATGTTGTTGATTTCCTTGCTTCATACAGCACGTCTTATTTGCACGCTACAGGGAAGCCAAATAAACCTCCAGTTTGGACTTTTCTTCCGTTACAAAATTCATATTAGAAAAAGAAAAGGGACTGTCCGAGGCCTCCTGCTTCTTGTGCAGCCAAGTGCCATCCTGACCCACTCTTGCTGACTCTCCCTGTGCTTTTAGAGGTCAAATACTCTCATGCAGTGATTGAAGGTGGTTGAGCCCAAGAAAATAAGCTATTTCCATTCTTTTACCTAGCCAATACCAGAAGCTTACGCATAAGTAAATCAGGAAAGTGCAAACCAGTTTAATAAATCTGTCACCAATCCTTCTTTGTTCAGGGATTCATCCTAACCATAGCATAAGGGCTGGGAAAAAATGATTCTGTTTAAATCAACAGCAATTGGAAAGTTTACCAGCAGTGCCAGTACCTTAGATAAATGAAGAATACTTTAAGAAGGAGGAAAAAAAAATGTTTGAAAGCAGAAGGGAATGGCTAAGCAATTAAATGATTTTACAGTAAATGTCATCAGCTGCTGTGCTGGTAACATAAGCCTTTTGAAAAAATAATAATAATAGAAAAGCAAATGATTCTTTTATCTGCAACCACCTCAAACTTAAAAAAAAAAAAAAAAAAGTTCAAATTCTGACTACTAAGCCTCTTTTTTTTTTTCTTTTCTTTAACATCCACTATATTAAACAAACCTTCTGACCTCTAGCTGGGCATTAGAAGGAGCCAGCTACTCCCAAAAGTAGGAATTGATTTTTCTCAGTACTTAGCATATTTAATCACTGCAGTCACTACTGCAGAAAAACACTAGCTTCCTGAAATAGAGGGGAAAAAAAAGAGCATTTTGGTCTCTCCATTCTGTAATAGCCTTGTCTACACAGATCTTTTCATACTGGTTTCTGTAGTTCTGGTCCTGGTTATATGAGCACTTTTACGATGATTCAGAGCTCTCGGAAAACTCCTCAGCATCGTTCAGGCTGCTTTTTCTTTGTGTAAATTATATCCATGCAGCAAACTAATAATTTGCTATCCTGTCAGTTCAGAGGGTTAAAACTTATAAAGGCACTTAAAGATGCACAACATTTAAAAAAAAAAAAAAAAAAAAACACACCATGTTGTGGTTGCCCCTTTGGATAGTGCTTGTGTTGATTTAAACATCATGTATATAATCTGTCTATATACAAACTGAAATAGTTCTGTATGTACTATAAATGTGTATTACTACCCAAAAGCACATTTTTAAAGGAAAAAAAATGAGTGATGTTAAGAATTGTGTTGCTCTATGCTTCATGATAAATGCCGTATTGCAAAGGGAGGACTAGGATTTAGTACTGCTATTACCAGTGAAGGACAGAGTTAAAGCCATTCCCTAGTCAGCAGTTATCTTTTCCTCTAATGATTACCCAACTAATTATAGAAGAAAATTTACTGCTTGCGCAGTACCAGCACTACCTCCAACCTACAGTCCGTGAGCATCTGCATCTACCACGTATTTCAGTAGTGCCTTCATCTCCCCTTCGCATGCAGTCGGGATGACACCACCAGTGCTCTACGCAAACACATACTCTTCTTTCACTTGCTCAGCTATTATATTTTTATTTATTGTACCTACCTCTTTTCACCTTTTGCAGATGAATGTTTTTGAAATGCTCTGAATTTAATTTTCCAATTAAATCACATCCCTTTCTTTCCCCCCATATAATAGTAGTAGTATGTACTGCTTGTACTTTGGCACAGTACAAAACAGAAATAACTTTTAAATTGAAGTTTTTAGTGCAACAGGGTCATAACACAATGCTATTTCTCAGAAGTCATCTTAGGCCGACAGTTTCCTCTCAGGCTCTTCAGGTCTCTACCTCTCTCTGTCGTAAATTATTCAGTGTACTATTCCCAACAGACTGATTAAACCACTGCTTATCAGTCAGATTAAATGACAAATTGCCACAGAATCCTCTTCCACAACGATTTTATTGCTGATCGGTTACGAAATGTGGTTCATGCTCTTCTAGCAAATAGTGGTCTTTCACTGCAGTTTTCAGGATCATAATTTATATGTGTAATAAAGACACTACCTTAAAAATGGTCAGTATGTATAGAAAGAACTGGGGATATAATGTCTTGATCTGTAATAATGTAGCTTTTTCCATTAAACTTCGCCTGGAAGAGGGCGCTGTATTAAACATCTTTTATATATATAATTTTCTTTGTTATCATTTTTTGAATTTGTTTTTAAGCATTAACTTTGTTAAATTGCTATGCTCAAGCATGCTTTGCTCGCCTCGGATTAGCGTTTCTTTATTTAAGGAGCAAATTTAACACAAAGCATGGCTTTGAGAAAGCTGCCTGCTTTCCACGTGCCTTTTATTTTTAAATACTGATTATTAACTTGAGCATTTTCCCATTGTGTGCCTTTAGCTGTTACTAAGGTAACTGACTTCTCACCAAGTGTTCCCAAAACAAGTGTTAAACTGCGAGGATATTTTTATTATCCTGCCATGAAAATTTTCTCTGGATATAGAAGTTTACTTAAAAATATGGCTCCAAGAAGGTCAGCAAGAAAATTTTGAAGTCACTAGGAAGAAAACAGTACTGACCCATATGGGTTTGTGGATGGCTCCTGTACTTCAGAAAAGTAGGATTGAATCCTCGTCTCCCTGGAAATGAATACAGTATGGAAATTCTCCATCTCTGCCCCAAACCAAACCAACTGCCTCCTCAAAGGTAACTTCATGTAGGTATTTGATGTCTTGGAGATGTCCTTGGGACACACATTCACATTTCTTTTTCACTGATTATTTTGGGGGCAGAAGTTTTGCAGCTAAGATTGCTGAAGTTCCGTCTGGGAAAATTCTGTAAAAAGAAAAAAAGAAAAAAAAAAAAAAAAAAAAGAATTTATGCAACGCAGTGTCATTAACATTTTGCTTGTAGAACTTACTTTCCTGAATCTAATGTGAGACTTTTTGGATGAGTGAAATAATAACAAGAGGCAGGCAGGGTTTAAGCCTACAGAGCCATGTCTCTTTACCGCTGCTGTTAGTTAAAAACACGTATAAGCAGGGAGGATAAAGTCCAGTTTGCCCAGTCACATTACTGCAATGGCAGCGTAGGTAACTTCCTTGCAAAATCTGACCTGCAATTTGTGGCATTCGCCAAAAAAAAAGTACAAGTAATAGAAAGGCACTTGAAACAGCAGGTTGTTTTCCTCCCCTTGCATTCGTAAACTCAGTGGACTGTGCAAATTCGTTCTTGCAATCTGTGTTTAACTGCAAAATTAACGCTTTGTGATTGCATGTTAACGTGGCCACCTGACTGAAACAGCTTGTGTGAACAGCCGTGAACCTTTGCCTCCAACGTTGGCTCAGTTAGATTAATTCTAAACAACCCTTTCCACAATAGATTTACAATGATGTGAATGTTAAATTCAACAAACCGTAGAGCGTGTTCCCTAGAGAGCAGGCAATTTATTTTAAAAGCAAAAGTGCCAGTGAACAAAGACTTTCAAATTAAGTTGGAGTGAGAAGCAACAAAATTATCCAAAAATATGCTCTAACAGTGCAATGCCTGTTTTTTATTTGTTCTGGTTTTTTTTTTATTTATTTTTTTCTGGGGTTTGTGACTTCTCTGTACTGTAAGTAGCAAAGGTCTGGCCGCTCTGCAAAAACTGAATGATACATGGGAATGAATGCTGCGGATGAAATAAATGCTACAGCTTGGGAAATTACACTGCCATTTTGAACAAATCGGTAAACGACACCTTTGTTTATAGGAAAATGCTTGTAACAATCAGTGTAATATCCAGCTGTGGTTAAAAAAATAGAGAAAATTTGTGAAATACTTTTAAAGGAATCGTCAATTTGGATCAAAAATGGAAATGTAATCCTTTTTTCTAATATATATTTTAATATATTTTATACAACATAAAATTATTTATATATAAAATTATATATTTATTATTTTTAGAATTACATTATTTTACAATCATTTTATTTTATATATTTTATGATGTATAAAATATATAATAATAAATAAAAATATATGAAATATAAGTATATATCCTACATAAACATATATCAAATGTATATATCACATATATACACGATATATATATATTTATGTAATACAGGATGAGGTTCAAGTTGCGGGTGG
>NW_010583642.1:337070-347963 GCF_000705375.1 Tinamus guttatus | reverse complement strand
GGCTGTGGGCGCAGTGGCTGAGGCGGCGCGGCCATGGCGCTCCTGAGGGGTGAGGCGCGACCCGGCAGAAAGAGGAGAGAAATGGGTCGAAAGAGGAGGGAAAGGGGCAAAAAAAGGGGTCCCGGCTGCTAGGGGAGGTCGCGTTGGGGCTGCGCTGCTGCGAGGTGTCGGCGTCGTGGGGTCGCCGGGGCGGGCGATTTAGATTAACAACATGGATGTGCGTTTATGTTTGTTAATTAAACCTGTCTACATGGAGAAACCTAGAAATTTCTATGTGTAAAGGTTCCTTTTTGAAGTTGGCTCTGCTGGCAGGAATAGTGGCAAGATAAAGGTCTTTTGTACTTTCTCGCAGTTCCTAAGTTTTCTGTGTTAATTTCTATGTAATTTTGTTTTGCTCTGCAGGACTGGATGGTAGAGAGGGCACCTTTGCCTCTATTTACTTATTTGATGTTTTTCGTGCTTAATTCAGGATCTTTTCTCATATCTTGGCACTGTGTTTTTCATGCACTATTCTTGTGGCTTAATTTTTTGAGGTTAATGCTGGCTTTCTAGATGTTTCAAATAAGATTTGATCAATATTTTCATGTGAAGTGTTGAGGAGTTAAGGAGTATTTCAGTGCCACATGAGTAAATACATTAACTAAGTAATGGCTGCAAACAAACAAACCTGGATTAACAGACGCCTTGAATCAAATGTGTGGCAAGGATTCAGGGTGACCTTTCTCTGCAGCCCCCAAAGTTGGGAGCTCGGGTCTGCATGTTTTTCATAGCAGTCTGCCCTCTGCTAGTGTGTATCAGCTTGGAAACTAGTGATGACCTTGGGAATCTTGCAGTGGTAACAAATGTGTAGGAGTCTCTTCCTTTTGTGCTTTCTTGCTGCCCTTTCTTGCTCAGGACTTGAGCTACCCTTTGCCCCTCCTGATATTCTGCTATTCCACGGAGGGAGTGGTGTTTGTAGATCTCTCTCCCATCATGCAAATTCAGACAGGCTCTTGAGTAATTCCCCTTGGGCAATAGCTTTGTGATCACTTAATTCAGCACAAGCACAACTCAGCACTAGAAGAGGTTGTGCTTGTTCTTCTGCCCTGGTAGTTCAGCCTTTAGTCTGAAATTGCTGTTTTATTCATCCGCCAGAAAGTAAATCTGACCACAGGAACAGATCTAAATGAAAATTAACCTCTCTTTTTCTCCTGGTTCTGAATTAATTTTCAGCTGTCTCAGTGGTCTGGATTAGTTTTTGGCCTGCAGTGCTGTTGGAGAGAAGCGGGCTGCAGTGAGCAGCCTGATGAAAGAAAGGGAGATATGTGTGTGCGTAAGAGAAAGGTGTAAAGTAAATTCCACCTCCAGACTGATTACAAAGCAACACTGTGTAGCTGATTCAGCAAATAACGTGGATAACCAACCACCTAGCCAAAAGGGAGGAGAAAGTTTGATCTGTTCTTTGAGCTGGCCCACAGCAAAGCCTTGCAACCAGGAGATGGAGGGAGAGAAATCAGTGGGAAGGAGGAGTGGGGAAAAGGAGGTGGGAGTGTTAAGGCCTGTTTTGCCCCGGGAAAGGTACGCTTAGAAACATGAGATAACCCTTATAGGCCTAATGGACAAGAGCTAAAAAATTCTGACCTGACCTGTTGATATATATATTAAAAAAAAAAAAAGTGTTGATAATATTTAATTAAGAAGTAAGCTTGAGATGAATAAAATACCCTTGGAGGTTCACAGGTTGTGTCTGTTAGTAGTTTCCAGCCTGCACGGTTTTGTGAGTGCCTTCATTTTGTGTTCCAGATCCCAACACTGTATTCCTGTCCTTGTCAGTGGAGCAAGTGTGACCTTCACCCGTTTAGAAAGACCACTTCTGTAACTCATGCAATCTGGGCTCCAAACAGATGAGCAGCAGAGGGGAGCACCCCTGTCTGCCAAACTGGCTGAAGAGTTTGCATTGCACAGCTTGCAGAAAACAGCCTGAAAGCAACCCTATAGCATTCACATCTAGCTTAAGGAACAGGTGTTTTCCTCTAGCTACGTTTTTACATCCTTATGTATCCCTATAGTGTTGCTTAAAATAATTGTAAGTGTTCTCATGGCAGCAGCAGGGAAGAAGGGGCGGGTGAGCTCTGCTGCTTAACTGGGCAAAAGTTCACAGGCTGCCTCACGTGTCAGGGAGCTGCTGTGCCAGATAGTCAGGAGATCTTTGGTTTGATTTAAAGACAACACTGAAATTCTTACTGTCTCTTCTGGCCAAATCATTTATGCACATGCACCTTACACAGGCTCTTCCTTTCTGCTGAAAGCTGCATTTTCTCCTCAGAACCTGGAAGGCAGCTAAGACAGTGTAGGTGATCTATATCAATATGGAGGCATCACTATGCTTTTGATTATAGAATGGTTTTGTTCCGAAATTAAAGGAATCAAGGTTAAAAGGGATCTTAAATTTTACTCTGTGTGAAAACTATGTCAGTGTTTACATTTCAGAATATAAACCAGCAATTTGCTGATTTTCTGTAGGATGAGGGAACTTGTGTTTTCTAAAAAACCTTTTGTATTTTCTTCCTTAACTAACAGATTATATCACAGTTGGCCATAATGACATTTTGTGAATCCCGCTCTGATGTTTTTAGTACAGTAACACTGAAGTCTGGTGTGATATGGCAGCCTGCTTTGTCTGCTGAATATTCAAACTACTTATTTTTCCTTTTTTTTTCTTTTTTTTTCCAAACCTATTATTGGAAAAGAGTTATTCCCAGCATCTTCTCAGCTTTTCCCTCTGCCCACTGATTACATGTACCTTCTCTGCCTAAAGTGCTGCTTGTAACCCATGTCTTATCTTGAACTGTGTAGTGTTTAAGTTGTCTATATTTACAAAGCCTCTAGTGAATTATTTGTTTCAGGACAACCTGCTGATTTTATGCTTGGTTTAGCCGCTGGGTCTGCTTACCTGTACAAACCTTTTGATAAATTCATTCTCTTTGCCACAGATCTGTCTGATAGCCAACATAAATACATATAAAGGAACTTAACTCTCCTCTCCTCCGTTCCACACATACGGATAATCCTTGCTTGTGTTGCAGGTGTGTTCATTGTTGCAGCGAAGCGAACTCCCTTTGGCACCTATGGAGGTTTGCTGAAGGACCTCACAGCCATAGACCTGGCAGAACACGCTGCCCGGGCAGCTCTGGCAGCTGGCAAGGTGTCTCCTGAGATCGTTGACAGTGTCGTTGTTGGCAATGTCATGCAGGTTGGTGACATGGAATATGTACTAGTTACTGATTATTCAGACAGCTATTTCAGTGTGATTCTATAGATAATCGCTTCTGATTTGCAGCCAAGAATAATCAAAGGGATGAAAATGGAGTGAATAAGCATTCATAGTGTGGTGTTTCCTGTTCATATTTAAAGGACTTAAATTTGTAGGACTTGATTTGTGACACAACTAGAGCAAGATTTATCTTCCTTTTTTAGTTCCTCAGAGTCAGTTTAAAGTAGGACAAGCTGATCCTCTCTAAAATGTGGATTTAGTAAACCTTGAGTGTCTAATCCGTGGTACATTTTTCCTATTTTAACAACCTGAGCTGTGTAACATAATGAACAGTGAGTTGTCACTGGGTTGTATAAATCCTCTTCTTTCTGGAGACTTAACTGGTTTGAGCCCATTCCCATTGAGTTTTCTCTATAGTTTTTTTTTTTAAAGTGAGTATAATTGTACTTTGATCTTGAAGAATACATGTCTTGACTGGCAGAAGCATTTGGGGAATCGTGTCTTTCCCAGCGGGCTTGTGATGTAGATGCAACTGAATGCATTGCACTAGCATTGCAAAACTGCAATTATCCATGTATCTTGATCAGAGGCTTTGTTTTAGACAAGAAAGCCAAGAGTGTTTTTCTGTTTTGTTTTGTTTTTTGACTTCACCATATTAGGTACTGATATACTGCTTGCAGTGTTTACTCTGTTAAAGGTGCAGAAGAAACAAATACCCAAGAAATTTCACAATAAATGAACAGACATGTTCTGTTCCTTCTCAAGAACTTTCAACCAGAAAGGTAGCTTTTGTTTTCTTCTTACAGCTACCAGCTGAGCTTCTTTTATTCAACTTTTTTTTTTGGTAAGAAATCTTTTCTTACAAAATCTTACAAAAAGAATCTTTTCACATTGAAATAAAATTTCCTTTCCCTTGCTTCATACCTACCTCCCCCACCACAATAGATTTTCTTTTCTTAGTCTTGTTTTGCTTTTAAGTATTATTTGATTAAGGATAAATAACTATGACCATTTTAAATCCTCCTTCTTCAGCAGAACGGTCTTGGGTTACACTTTTCACCTGAACTTGCATTTCAGGTAGCTTTGTGCGCAGAACTATGTCTTAGTAATATATGTTAGCTTAGGCCATGATCTTGTGGAACAATTTTCTGTTTGGAAAGATCCATAACAAGTCTTTAGCAGGGTTGTTGTAATTCAGCCTTTTGAGCTGTTCCTGTGCTCTAGTCAGTCATGTGCTGACTCAGCAGTCAGAATGCCGCTGCCAAATCACATTTTGTTTTATCCCATGATGAATTGTGGCTTATTGTGGCAAAAAGGAATGGATCTAACACAGACTCATCTGTGTATGGTACAAATAGAAAGATGATATAACCATCTTTGAAAAGTTCTGGATGAATTAGATTTTGTTATTAGAACAGAGCAACGTATATTAAAAAATCATATGTATAAAATTTCACAAAGTGGAGATGAAGCAACAGTGGTGTCTTTCCTCATTGCCTGTTTTCTTGGAGGGCCTATCCCTGTTAATCTGAGCAGGTTTAGTTTACCTTGATATAATCATTGCTTATTAGTCCGTATCTAGTCTTCTGTTATCACACTGTGTCTGAACTGATCTGAAATTAAGGGATAAAGAAAACATAAGATATTGTTAAATGACTGACTTCAGAATCTTTCCAGCTGCAATACATTTTTCAGCATGATATCTGTCTCTTAGGATAGAGTTTCTTTCAAATGTGTGTTTAGACATTGGCCTTTGATCCTAAGGGGAGGTGTTTTCTGAAATGAGTCAGAGTGCTTCTTACAAGTAGTAGAATTGTTATTAAGCATAGAGCTATCTTTTGTCAGTAATTCAATCACAACATTCAGACTTTCGCACAAGGCTTTTACTTTCCAAAAGGATAAGAACATAAAACCTCCTGTTTGTTGTGTCTGCAGACCTCCTCAGATGCTGCTTATATTGCAAGACATGTGGGTTTACGTGTGGGAATTCCTGTCCCGGTTCCAGCTCTCACTGTCAACAGACTCTGTGGCTCTGGTTTCCAGTCCATTGCCAATGGATGTCAGGTAGAAAGCCCTTTCTCTCTGTATTTCTGCATTAGCTTTAATCTTCGTCAGATTGTTAACTTGAGAGGAGAGACTTGTTTGGAAACATGTGGTGTGTGTTTGGATGAGTATTATCATGGATTTTTAGTTACCACTGGTCAAGAATTCCTGTTGTCCTGCATGGTTGTGTTCAGTAGTCCAGCTAGTACAGCACTGGTTTTGTGGATAGTTTTAGAAAATCATCATTGGAGTTATTTTGAGTTTAATGGAAGGAGTGCAATAAGTGCTAACTCAGTCATGCAGCAGTTGCACTCTCCAAGCGCAGTTGATTTGTTGTTAAGTATACTTGCAATCAAATCTTATTGTTCATTTTGTCACTAATGCTTTTTTTAAGTAAAAATGCTGATGTGAACTGTCTCTGCTGATCCCAGAGAAGTGTTGCTCTTGTTTTCTATTTTTAACACAGTGTTTACTCTCTGCCAAATAAAAAATAGCTTTTACTCTATCTTTTAGAAAAGAAACAGCACATACTTTTTACCCAAGTAGCAATTAGTCATTATGGTGATTTTTTTGTTTTTTTTTTGATTGGTTGGTCAAGGAGGAAAGAGACTGTGCAAACTGGAGTGTTTTTTTGTAAATGCTTGAACAGCCATATAGTTAATAAAAAATCCTGTTAGCTGGGGAACTATTTCAGATGTAATCCTCTAGAAGGAATAGTGTGAAAGACAATGCAGAGTTAAGGTTAAAAGTTTACAATAATATTCCTGCAATGATCTAGAAAAGTGTACACATACAAGAAGAATTAATTTCTGCTTAAAAAAAAATCATTTGGAGACTTTTGATCACCTATATTGAAAGAGTAGTCAAAAGGTCTTTTCCAAATATATTTCCTCAGTATATCTAATGTTAACTATAGATATTATTAAAGAATAGTAAATATTAACTTTTTTTTAATATTAACTAATATTTACTGTTTAGTAAATATTAACTAGTCATCTCAAATGTGTCAAGGTAATTTTATCTGCTTCCATTCCACTACAGAAATATTCTGGTTAAGTGGATCATTTTAAGGAAGGAGTATTTTGAACTGCCAGGACATGCGTTTAGGGGACAGTGATATGGCAGTGATGAATTAGTGTGTAAATTTTGTATTATTATTTTTTTTCTGACAATTTACATGACTAATGTTTTCTAAAACAATGTTTTATTTTTGAGAATCGTATGGCCCAGTTTCAGGTTTTGAGGTTTGATTTCTAGTCCTGCTGAGAGGGTTGCAGGTAGAGAGGAAACAGATTATCCCACCCTCCCGACCCAAACAAAAACACAAAAAAACCCTAATATTTGGTTTTGTTGTACTAATATTAAAAAGAAAATGAGGCCAAATGTCTTTTAACCCAACCATACAAGCATGACAATACTTGTACTGGCTTTCTTCCTTAGTCTTGTCATAAGCAGGTACCCTTGTTCTCTTGCTGCCCTCATGGGTATAATCCTACTGCATTGACAGCTGGGTGAATGAGCACATATTAAAAGTGGTAGAACCTCCTCTTAATAGAAAGTTAGACCCTGCATAAATATATGCATAAATGAGCATGAATTCATTCTGTGTGTGTCTTTCCAGGTGACAAAGTACTTTTCTAAAGCAGTTGTTACTGTCTTATGATAACTGCAAACTAACTGCTGGATCTGTTTTGTTTTTGTGTTAACAGGAAGTCTGTCTTAATGACTCAGAGGTGGTTCTGTGTGGTGGAGCTGAAAATATGAGCCAGTCTCCTTACGCTGTTCGAAATGTTCGCTTTGGAACCAAATTAGGAGTAGATATGAAGGTTTAATACTGTTCTCTTTTTCCTATGAATAAAGTCAGGTTTACAGAGCAACAGAAGTATTGGACACATAGGTGCTATAGTCTTTCAGATGAAATCATTGGAGATAGATCCAAATTCAGTTGTTCAAAGCATTTATCAAGTATTCAAACATTAAAAAAGCAGTTACAGTAATTTTTCCTAAGTATACCAGTTTTCTAGCATTTTCAAAAATATATATGATTTTGTGAAAACTGTATATGAATTCCTGTCCATGTGAAATGTGTCATTAAACTCCTGCGTACAAAACCTAGTTCACTTGGTATATTCCATCAAATAGTGTATATAAGTGTAAGACAAAAACTTCTCTGTTGTCAGAGGGTGAGAGAAACACATAAAGAGTTTAGGTAAAGCTAGTACAGCTAGCAGTGAGGCATTAGACTGGTAGAGAACACATAAGCCTCCCAGTTGTAAGCATCTTTCAATTTAAACCTGAGAAATTGAAGTTAAATCTAGTGACAGAGATTTTTTTCTAACAGTTTCTTCTGAAGAAGAATTCTTAGTGAATACAGTGGGAAATTTGCAGAAGGGAGCACTTCTGCTGTGATAATTACTGTTTACTCAGCAGGCCTTAACCAAATCAAATTCTTAAATTAGGTTCTTTAAATATTTCAGCTTTTTATTTTCTCTCCTCTGCAGTGTTTTTACACTATGAAATACGTTAGACTGCCCTTCCTGTGAGCCTCTGTGGCACTGTGACAGCCTCAGTCTTTGCAGAAAGCCCACTGGAAAGTTGTTGGTTGCACTCAGTTTCCATAAGTGTCATAAGATCCTTATTGTGAAGATAACTGAATTACACAATTACAAGTGTAAGAGTCTTGCAGAATCTACTTGTCAAAGACAAGTGAGGACCAGCTAGCTGGACTGCTTGGGCTTGTCTTTATTAGATGAATTAAATTTCAGCTTAGGTATTTTCTCATCTGAGATCTTTTACCCACAGAAAATCTTAACTCAAGTGTGGTAGAGATTTTAACTGGCATTAGAGGAAGAGCCAGAGTCAGTAATTTGCTGTTGTTTTTCACACTTCCTCACTGTTCATTCTTGCTATGAGATACGTTTTCTCATAGCTCATTAGTAAATAATTCATATAGCAATAAAATACACTGAAAAACTAAAAATCCCAGGCTTTTCCAAAACCTCTTAGGGTGATAATATAAATGAAAGGAGCTGCACTAGGACAAAACATAGAGTAATTAAAATAATACACAAGGTCTTGCATGCACCTTTGCTTTTATTTGTTCTAATTAAAGTATCTGTAGGTAACCCGACTTAATTTTGCAAAGAGACATTGGCTTCCGAGAGGCTAGTGAGTAATTAAAATGTTAAAACTGCACTGCATAATAATTTTAATTATGTCCAATGCAGATGGAAGACACACTGTGGTCAGCTGTGAATGACACGCACATTAATACACCTATGGGAGTTACAGCTGAAAATCTGGCAGTAAAATACAACATCACACGGGAGGACTGTGACCGATACGCTCTGAAAACACAACAGAGGTTCAAAGCTGGTTAGTAAATCCAAGAATAGAATGTTACATGGTATCAATTTCCAATCTGTTTAGTTTAGAGTATCAATTCAAAATATATTAACTTGTAGCTCATACACTGCTTAATTTTTGTAATTTTAAAATCCTTTAGGGTGTGTGTGTGTGGTCTTTCAGTTTCCTCGATAAAATACACAACTGTAGACATCAAAGATTGTTAACATGGTAGTAGCAGTGCCACATTACAGGTCTATTCTTCAGATCCTGGACCAAACGGAGCTCCCTCAGTGGTGGGAAGAGGCCATCACGTGCTTCTAAACGTTTTGGAGAGCTATTTAAAGCAATAGGCAGCAAAACATGATTTTTTTTGAAAAAAAATACTTTTATTGTGGTTAAATGTATGTGATCTTATTCAGTAAATTTACTGATTTTTTTGGTAACAGCTACCACCATGATGTAAAACCTCTAGCAGGTGTTTTCTCTTAGTATTTTACTGGGCATATATACACCAACAGTAATTCTAACCTGTGTTCCTGCTGCTCTCTGACTACTGTCTGTTGATCTTTGAGCTTCATTTCAGTTTTTCAGGCTGTAAAATTAGTGTTATTTTCTATCTTTGGAATCATTGTAAAGTTTAACAAGATGTACTGTGGATGCTGCTTTTGAAAGCGTTAACGTTCATGCCTTTTCTATGCTGGTGTATATACTGCCTTAATCTCGGTATCCTATAAGGGTATATTCCCTTTGTTCTGTCTGAACAGGAACATTGTTCCTCTGTTTGTTAAAACATAGTTGTATGTTGCTGGTAGGTG
This sequence comes from Tinamus guttatus, assembly GCF_000705375.1. The sequence continues at coordinate 338,504 of NW_010583642.1, read as the reverse complement.
TGATGCCACGCTCTCTTGTAAGAAGTCAGTGTTGTTCCAGTTTTTTGTTTCCTTTTCAGCCAGACAAACTGCATTTTGCTTTGAACACAAAAGGGTTGCAAAAGTTATTGTATGAATTGAGCGTTTTCCTGTTTTACAGTCTACTGAGGAGTCAGATTAGTCCCAAGGCATAGAAATAGAGTATCTTGCAGAACCTTTCTCTATCTCCTGAAAAAAAGATTTAAAAAGGCAAAAAGGTAACATTTTAAAATCCAAAGTTGTTCTGTATATGCAGACAAATGCATCTTGAATGGCCTGGTGCGTGTAGTTGTTTTGCTTTACAGCAAATGCAGTTGTTTGGCTGTATCAGTTATTAATCATTTGTTTACAAGAGTGTTATAAACACAACAGACTTAAGTGATTCACTTCGAAGCCTTTCTGTTGAAAACACAGGTGTATTTTTGCACTCGCTTTCAGGAAAAGCTCCTGAAAGATCAGAGAAATAAACATAACCTTACTATGATGGTATTGTTAGCTGTAACATCTTAGTGTAATTTGCCTTTTGATACAAAGATACTGTAATTCATGTATCTTCTGTTTGTTCTGTGATACAAATAACCCACTCTAGGAGGGCTGAAATGAAAATACTAAGTGGAGTGTCTTATCAGCAGGCTGAGGAATGAGTCCTCGGCGCCTCAGCATGAGCTATAATTGATGAAATTATATATATATATATATATATGATAAGACATATATATATATATATATATATAAATGCTATTCTACAATCCTAGCCAACATCACTATGATTTGAAGAACTTTTTTTTTTTTGTTAACCATCTTGATGTGTCACATTATTGCTGTAATATGGGTAACTACACTGTGTACTAGGCCAATTTATTTACTTGTAGGCTTTCAAAAATCTGTGGAGTATCATTATCATTAGGGCAGATGGTATCTGAAAAAAAAGAGTTATTTCTTTGGGATCTTATCTTCAAACATTAATGATTTCCGTGGATAAAGCCATAATTCAGAGGTATTATTAGATTATGGTGACATAAACAGTATGGTTTGCTGGCCATAAGCCAGTAGAATACCTAGTTCCTTCCTAGGACTTCCACATTTATAAGATGCAAGGATCTAAGTATACTTTTAGATTATAATATTGGTGCTTTTTAATGGGTGCTGCTTTTCAAGGTGGATTTTATATTTTTTTCAGTGGATACAGTAATGCTACTTGTAACTTCTATTAATTAATTCTGTGGCTCCCCCTGCCGATATTGATAACTATTTCCTGCCAAGAAAAGGAGGCTTTTGTTTCTTTCTTGTTTTGCATGTGATTTTTACCATTTTAACTTGCTTCCTCTTATGGGTGTCTTAGATACCTGCAGTATTTTGAATTGTCCCAGGCTATTTAGGCAACTGATTCCCATGCTAAGATCCCAACTTGGAATG
>NW_010583642.1:324961-337054 GCF_000705375.1 Tinamus guttatus | reverse complement strand
AGGCCTGTATTTTTAGCTGATGTCCAGTACCTTATGCCAGTTATCAGTAGAGAAGATGTGGCTCAGTATTTTTTCGCTCTTCCTGTCCAAGTGAAATTTGTACCTTTTTGGCCCTTTGATAAGTGACAGAATAATAGAATAAAACAAAATCACAGAGGTTGGTAGCAAATATAAATCTAGTGCTTAAAAAAAATAAGTCAGTTATTTAAACCTGAAATAGCACTGTAATTTCAGAGATTTTTTTTCAGATAATTTTGAGAGTGGTTTTGTATGGTTTATAACCAGATTCTAAAAAAACAAACTGTAAAACCCCAAATAGTCTTTTTAAACAAAATATAAAGAAGCGTTCCTGAACTCCAGTTTCAAATAGAGGGAAACTTGTGTATACATGAAAATGAGATTATTGGTCATTCTGGGCAATCATCCACTATTTTTATCACAGGTCTTTTACTTTCCTTTTTGTGATCGTAGCTTCTGATGCTGGTTACTTCAATGAGGAGATGGCACCAATTGAAGTGAAAACAAAAAAAGGGAAAGAAAGCATGCAAAAGGATGAGCACCCACAGCCCCAGACTACACTGGAACAACTGGCAAAACTCCCAACTGTCTTTAAGAAGGATGGAACAGTCACTGCTGGAAATGCTTCAGTGAGTACGTCGAAGTCTTGGATTGCAAGGTGTCACCTATGAGGTTCTCCAGGCTTGTTATTACTGTACTTCTCCCATCCTGAGCAATCTTTAGCTGTCAGAGTTGTCTGTTGCCAGGAGTACCTTTTAATTTTGCCACTGAATTGCAGCACGCAGCTTGCCCATGGGTGACTATTCCAGCCCCGGATGCTGAAGCATCCTTCAGCCTGCACCTGTGTCCTAAAATACTTTGTGGTGTCTCTGTCTTTTGTCAAGACATCCACTTTTTTTCATCAGCTTTGACTGCTGTGACTGTGTAGGACTCTGCTGGAATTAGCTATTCATCTTTCCTTTAGAGGTTACTGAACATTCACTTTAAAAATCACTGATATGTTTCCTGGGCATATTGCTGCTCAGCTTTGTACCACAGTTAGTATCCCCTGTGGTCCAAAACACATTTTTCTCCTACTTAGTGTAGACCGGGAGTTTAGCAACGTGTCACTAGGGGCCATTCCATTTACAAGCATTATCTTAACCAGTTGATTGATGGGCTTGGGGTTATAGTCTGAATGCCTGCCTAAAATAACTGATAGCCACACTAAGTTCTGCTGTCTGAAAAGTATATCAGTAGTGTCTTTGCAAGTCTACAAAATGATGTTACCAGTGCAAGGGAGACTTTTAGTGGCAAAAAAGTGATTTACTTTTTAAAATATTTAAAGTAAGTAAATATCTGTATTTACCTTTGTTTCACAGTCCACTGAGTAGAAGATTGTGGCTTATTTTCTTAGTAAAATAATACTTCTCCATGTTAAAAATTAAGAACAAATGCCAGATTCTATTTTTAAGAGGAGCATATTTAGTTTAAAGTGTTTTTTCACTAAGAATGCTTTTCTCTTTTATTCCAAGGGTGTGTGTGATGGCAGTGGAGCAATCATCATTGCCAGTGAATCAGCACTTAAAAAGCACAGTCTCACTCCACTGGCAAGGATAGTAGCTTATCATGCATCTGGCTGTGACCCTAACATAATGGGCATCGGTAAGCTGCAATAAAGCACATTATTTTTGTGAAGCCATGTTAAAGAATTCTTGTGTTGAGCATTATAAGGAAAAGAAAGGGAAGCTGCAGTGTGCTGAGTCTGATAGCTTTGACAGGGACTTACTTCAGAGACACTGTCCCCCTCACTGTTATCAGTGTCCCTTTTACCACAGAGAGCTACATAATTTGGCTTATAGGGTATATGCAATGCCTGACCTATAGGCGTTAACACCGAGTTACTGGACTATACTCTCTGCCATGCACTGTTTTTTTTTCCTTACCCTCTCTGTTATTCAGTAAGTCAAAGAAGTAGGGGCTCTTCCAATCTTTTTAAAAGACTATTTTCTCCCGCAATCCACCTGCAGCTTTTCCCAGAAGCTTTAAATCCCATTATATATATATAACTTTGAGTTGTCTTTATCACTGCTTGCTGATTACTATGTGCATCCGTTTCAGCCACTACTCAGCTACTACTTGTGCAGCGAAGAATGCATTTCAGTAAACAACTTGAGGTGTTATTGTGGAGAATCAGCTGCTTTTTTCATTAGCCCCGTATTTTATGCTTTCTAATCAAGCTGTTAAGTGCAAATGAACCCTCAAAGCTGGTCCAGACACCCCAGGATTTTTGCCCTATTTTCAGTATGTAGACAGCATTGTATGCCAGCATTTCTTTTCCCTTCTGCCAGAGAAGCAATTGTTGGCTGGTTTCATGTGGCCGTGGAAATGCAAATGAAGCTTTGTCGGATTTGCTTTCTTGTTCAGGCAATCCTACTAACCCAGCTCTTCGAGCAAATGTAGAGGGAGGGTTTCTCTCCCCAGACTTCATGCTTCCATTGTGCTTTCCAAACTAGCCCATTCTTCCCAGGTCAGGCAACTCTTTTAGCTTGTTTAAAAACTTCATAAATCACATGGAGAAATGGTTAGTATCGTAACTCTTAAACACCACAGCTTGTCTGCAGCTCCTCAGAGAGCCCAAATGAGATTCATAGACATGGTCGAAATGGCTCTGAGAACACAGGAATTTAGAGTGAGCAACTGCCCTGTCACATATGAATAGTTTTAGGGAGTCCTTCCTCACAGTTTCTGGTGAAAGAAATCATTAGCTTAAAGTCTCCTTGGTTGTTTGTATATTTTCTATGGGAGATCCTCCCATTACTCCTGCACATACAGGTGTGCTCAAAGCAGTATATAACAAGATACATAAAGGATCTAGTGTTAAGCCTGTATCTTTCTAATGATCCACTGAACTTTGTACTGCGCCCTTTCATCTCTTGAATTTTCACAGAATCACAGAATGGTTGAGGTTTGAAGGGATCTCTGAGATCATCTAGTCCAACCCCCCTGCTTAAGCAGGGACATGTAGAGCATTTCCTGTCTCTTTGGTCAGTTCTTTGTTTTTATTATTTTCATTTTTTGAATTCCCAGCACCATTTTGGGTACTGAGATGCTTGAATTGTGTTTTAGGATTGTTTTCATTCCCTGCTTCGTTTGTTTTATGATTATCTTCAATCTAACACCATGATATCTTTGTCCTGCAGGTGCATAGCTAAGTAGCCCTTTCAAATTCTCTCTAAGTGTCTCTTTCACTAGGTAGCTGTGCTTTGAGAATGAACTCCCTTAGTGAAATAAATAGATTTGCAGATGTCTGCTTTCTTCCAGGGAATGATTTTATTATCCAACTCAGTAGTATTCTCCAAAAACATTAATTATTTCAGTTGGTTGGTTTGATCTGGGTCGAAGGAATTTATTTGTTTATTTTTTAAACTAGAAGAGTTATGGGTAAGTTGTATTTAAAACACCAAATCAGTAATCCCCGTAAGATAAACATATTCCACCAATCTCTATAAATATTGCCTTTTGGTTTTTATTTTGTTTATCTGGAGGCAGCAAGTGGTAGAGGCTGAGGCAAAGACTCCTGGAGGACAGAATAGCTCAGAAGAGTCTTGAGATTGTTTTGGTGGCTGTCAGTCCTCTTGATTTACCAACCTAGCTGTGCAGCAGTGATGACACTTCTAATCTGCCTGGCACTGTGTGGAGGAAGATGAGGGAAATGTAGGAGTTTTCTTACCACCCAATGCAGCAACTGATTGGCATATCCAGAATTCATTGGTGCAGTGACGGGTCATGAACTAGGTATGAGGCTATGCTATGAATGACATTTTTCAAAGCCTTTTCCTTTTTTTATTAATTGCTTGTACATTTCCCAAATAGGCCCTGTACATGCAATTACTGAAGTCCTGAAGAAGGAAGGACTGACCCTGAAGGATATGGATTTGGTGGAGGTAAGGAGGTTAACAGGAATGGGGAGGCTCTTGTTGGCCTTTTGAGCAGGAACATTCCCCTTGCAATGCGCAGCCTGTCATAACGACGTGGGTGTTTCTGCGTGCCCAGAGCTTGCTTGTCCTGACTCACATCCCTGCCTCCTGTCCAGCCGGTTTCTTCCATGCAGTTGCATGGGCAGCACAAAAATGTCAGGCACGTGGAAACTGAAAATCATTTGACAGCAAAACAGAAAGTATCCTCAGGTGACATATGGTTACCCTGTTGGCTGGATTGTTAATGTTTTATTTCAGTTAGTTGAAACCCTCCATTTCTGAACAATGCCATTTTTTTCCCTAGAAATTAGGCTCTTCACAAACACACTGCATCAGAATATATCACACCTTTTCTATAAAGTATGCTACATATTTGCATTGTGTCAAGGATTTGAACTTACAGTGAGTTGGACTGGCAATTTTTACATCATCCAGATACACTTTTAAAAACACAGGATTTAGCATTTTTTACTTCAAACATCCAGAAGTGTACCTCATTCATCCTTGTATGCAAACATGCTGCCGAAAGCTGCTGTAGATACTCAAGCATGAATAGTTGTGTCGTTTCTGTGGTGTTTTAGGTGAATGAGGCATTTGCGCCCCAGTACCTGGCAGTTGAAAAAGTCTTGGGCCTTGACCCCGAAAAAACTAATGTCAACGGAGGTGCCATCGCAGTCGGTCATCCTCTGGCTGCTTCAGGATCACGGATCACAGCTCATCTGGTTTATGAATTAAGGTGGGTACGCAGTTTTTCTGCAGAAATATTTCAATGTCAGTTCAGGCTTTATCCTACTTTTTCAGAAAATGAAGATTGTACGTATTCTGAAACCCCATCTTTAATTGTACATTTGAATAGTTGATAGCTACTTCTCTTTCATAAAATCAGGAGATCTGCTGTGGTCTTATAAATAAAGTTCACTTTTGCTGTTACTTTTTCTGTGTAGGCGTCGCGGTGGGAAATACGCAGTTGGGTCAGCCTGCATTGGAGGTGGACAAGGCATTGCTGTCTTGATTGAGAACACAGCCTGAGAGGTTCTGGAGACTTCAGTGGTGCACAGATTTGTAATTCCTTCCCCAAAAAAGATGCCTGAAGATAAATCCTCACTACCTCCCCTTCATTTGGTGCCATTCTTGCAAGGTGAAGGAATGGCTGAGAAGTCTGACTTCTGAAAAACAATTATGTTTCTCTAACCAAGTAAAGTGTAAAGCAAATATAATCTTACACTGATGAAATAGTTTCTAAAAACCTCTTTTCAATCAATGTTAATGTATTTCTGTAGGCAAAAATCTTTTAATTTCCTGAGGAAAATGCCTGTCAATCTTTCACCAAGCCTGCCTTAAAACAGCAGTACAGCTTTTTGAGCAAGTATTGCTTTGACTTTTCTTCTCTCAGCTACTTTTGCTGCCTGATACATGTATCTCTTTTGCCATCAGGAAAGGTGAAAATTTAATTGCAGACCTTCTGAAATATGTACTGACTGTAGATTATATGCATTGTAATTTGTACCCTGCTACTTTGCAGGGGAAAATAAAACGTGAGAAAGCTTGATTTTCCATTGTGCCTTCAAAAGAACAATAAATGGAAGTAAAAAAAAAAAAAAAAGCCTGCTGATTTTCTTAAAAACGCGAAATACTGTGGGAATTTAGTTAGTAGTTGTTATTTGAGATGCTGCTTTTACTGGCTGAGAAGTGACTGGTGTTTACTAGGTAATTTGTGGAGAACTGAGAAATCCGCAAGTTTTCCAAGGCAGTGTGTGCTGCATACAACTAGTGCTGTATAGTGCCACTCATTTCTTAACTTCTTACAGTATTGCCCTTCCCTTGGGTCACCTAACATTTGCCATAGCCTGTACTGTGCTTTCTGGACTAGAATAGTAGCAAAGACTTAAAATGTACCTTGATATTTTTTTTTCTTATCCTCTATTCACACCAAAATACTGTTTCACTACAGCTTATTCCTGCCACTCCGCTGGGACGAGCTGTAAGGATTGTGAAAGAGGTCATTCAAAACCAGACTGTCCAACTTTGCAGGAAATTCAGGAATATAGCAAGTATTGTTAGAATTAGTTAAAGTGTGCTGATCCCTCTTTCTGGAATTTCCTGCAGACACAGCGTATTTAATATTTTCAGAGATCTGTTCAGTTTTTCCAGAATCTCTTCCCTGAGGAGCGACAGTTTTTTTCAGAGCTCATCACAGTGTAGATAAAGAATAGGCCCCTTCACGCGCTTTATTTTGCACCCATGACTTTATTTTCCCTCTTTATTACTCAATGTATTGAGATGCACCTTTAATTCCAACCATGACATCTGAATTTGCTCATCCTGAATAATTATTTATTTTCTGCAAAAAGCATCATGATATTCACTCCTTTTTTCCAGGCAGCTTATTAATGTTATCAGTACAGGTGATTGCATGTCCTGCTAGTTACTTCTCTTTGCTTACACATCATTCCAAGGTATGTTCTCCTGTTTCCTGGCTATATATTATGTATAGAATAGTAATTATTATGTATATAATAGTAATTGTAGAATTACTATTATGGGATTCATTTGGGAAATGAAGAAAACTTGCTCACATTAGTTTGTATTGGAGAAATTAAACAGTGGCCTAGAAGGAGCAGAAGATAGGGAAGGTTTAAGGGGAAAACCTATTTGTTGGGTGTCACAAGTTAGTACATTTTATTTCAGTTCAGGACTATATTTTCATATAAGTAAGCTATATTACAGTATAAGGAAAATGCTGTTGTTTTTTTTTTTTCTGAAATACGTTAGAAGAGAAAATACTTGTAGAAAGCATTCCCTATGCTTGGAAAGGTTTCCAGGTTTGCTCGTAAATGTAGTTCAACTTTCTACCGCAGGGAGGGGCATTTTAGACACCTTACAGCTCAGGGCTTGGTTAATTTTGAATCTGAATTACACAAAATTTCAGGTCCAACTTTTTCCTTTAGTGAGTTTCAAACAGGCAGGTGCCAATACACCAGTTCAAACCCTGCAGTGAATTTCCAGTGGTTTAGAAACTGCATTTGCAGTTTTACGGAGCAGATTCCAACCAGAGCTGGAGAGGGCTGGTTCAACAAGATGATGAACGAAGCGATGAACCTGACTGAAGATGAAGAGAGCAGATTATGGCTTTTCTTTGTCCAGAAAATGACCTTATTATACCTTAGCCCTAAGCAATAGTATAGGAGAGAAAGGGAAAAAGCAGGGCGCTCTGAGGGGCAGACTTAACCTGCTGCCCTGATTTTTGGATTACAAATTAGCAGTTGTGTTTTGCTGCTAGTGGGAAGCCTAATACAGATGTGTGTGTTTTTTTTTAAAAAAAAAAATAAAAAAGAAAAGAATAATCTTGAAGTGCTTCAGCTTTGGTCAGTTGTGACAAGCTCTTCCCTGCTCCTCCCATCCAGACTTTTCCATGTGTTCCGAGGCTGTGGAGCTGGGCAGGGCTCCGTCTCGCCTCTCCTCGAGGCGTCAGTGCTGCCTGGCTGGGTCAGCGGGGGGACTGAAGGGGGGTTTAATCCTTCCCAGAGCCCTTGAATAGCAGGGCAGCTCTTCTGCTAACAGCTCCACGGGGGCAGCACCAGTGACGGCTTCATTAGCTTGAGGATTCCTGTGTGCAGAGCCGAGCTGGAAGCACTACGTGGATGGGCGGTCGAGCCTGTGAAATACATGTGTGATTGCTGGTCTGGGTTTTGTAGCGGATAGTATTTCTCATGCAAACTGAGCTGAGAAGATGGAAAAATAACCTTTTCCTGAGCAAAGGTTATTTCTGCTCTGCGTAGTAGCGCGGTGGGAGGGAGGTGGTGGAGGGCTGTGGGAAAACGCAACTGCAAGCCTAAAAATAGACACCCTTAGAGTAATTTCAGAGCCAATCACACCCAAGGAATTTGCAATATGTTGCTACCACCAGTGTAATTCCAGTCTAAGTCACCAGCTTGTGAGATGTGAAGAATTTCATTGTGACTCTATCCAGCGGAGACAAGAGTCAGTGACTCCACCAGTGCACATGTGATAGAGGAGAATTAGCTCGGGGCTCTTCCCATGTAGGGATGTTCTCTTTTCTTCTTCCTTTAATTCCCTTTTCTCTCCTTGTTCCCAGGTTGCTCAGACACTGGTGCAATTGTCAGCACAGCCTCCTGAGACAGCTCGAGCTAGAGAGATCGCTAGATGTGCTGGGGCTGGAATGAACCTCTCCAAGAAATTACTGCAGATTTGGTGAAATCATCATTACAGGCCAGACTAATTCTCAAGGCCTGTCACTAGAAGCAGGGTTTATGCGTTAGGAGATTCTGTGATTTGAAGTCGTATGTCGGCCCCTGTCGTTCCCTCATGTCTCCCATTCACAGATCTGAGGAACATCTGCACAGCAGTAAGTAACAAGGGAGATTTGGAAAGCAAAATGCATCACGAAAAAAATATGTTCTTTGGAGCTTCAAACCATTCCTTCCTCTCTTCACTGCTGCCCTGGTCCATCTTCTGACTCAATGGAGCTGCCAAGGGCTGGACTGCAAATCTCCTCTCTCCCAGCTCTTGCCCACCACTTTCCACAGCATTTGTGCAGAGCTTGAGCTGAAGTTGGTAGGTTACAGGGTTATGGCTGGAATTCAGGAGGCAGAGCTGTTAGTTCAACCACTGGCTAAATGCTGAATAGTGGGAAATATTCTTCCTGATAAATAAAATACATCAGGTTTTTTAAATGACTCCCTGCAACAGGTTGCTCATTAAGCTACTGCAAATTGCTGGTGGAGTCAGAGTGGGCACCTGATACCACCCAGTAGACTGGCACTTTGCGTGTGGATGTCAGAACCTGGCATGCTTCAATTACTTCTGCTGAGAAAAAAACAGTTAATCAAAGTCTGGATCTCGGATTCATGGCCCTGATCTCATCTTCCATGCCCATCCTCAGGCTTACCCTGGCATCAGGTGTGCTAGATGCCTGTTTCCCAATGGGGACCTGAAGAGTCCTCTCCCCATTGGCCAATAACAGGCTGCAGGTGGAGAAGGCCATGGTGTGATGAGCACCTGATGTTCAGATGAGCCACATGCAGCCTTGCAAAGTGGAGCAGCTGCTGATCTGCTTGTGATAATGAAAGGGCTCCAGAGAGCAAAGCAGGTAATTAGGACTCTGGAGCCTCTGCCCTCAAGAAGGGAGATGTGGCAGCTGTGTGTGTGCTAAAAGGCTGAGGGCAGGTTTGTGATTGCAGATCTGTCCTGTGCCATTCCTTGCTTCATCTCGGCCTTGTGCTTTAGATCCTGTACCTCTTTGTGCTGCAAAACCCCTGGGTCTGAGTGAGATAGGAGGAGGTTGTTTTGGTGTGTGCTGTGGTCACAAAGTGCCCAAGCTGTTTGTCCTGTGCCGAAGTTTTATTCCTTACGTAAGCTTGTGAGCTCAGGTCAGCGTGAGGGTTAGTCTGGCAGGCTTTTGAAGTGATTCTCAGCTCTTTTAAGTGTGGATTTGGTGTAAATTAAATCTTTTAAGTTAACAGCAGCCATAAAAATCCTGAAGTTAGTGATATCTACTGCATTAATAGGGAACTTGGAGCTGGAACACTCCCTATTCCTTTAAATTCATGGAAGCTCTGAACTGGAAAGCAGAGCGTGAGCATTTTCAAGGGAAAATGATGTTTCTGTGATAGCGGCTGTATTTCTAAAAATGTTTTCAGCAGTTTATTGAGCAGTTTGTTAGATGTCCAACCAAAGGCTCCCAGTGTGTTAATGCTGTGCTGACAGCTTGATGGCCATGCACTGCGTGAGCTGAGGCACTGCTGGCTCTTGCAGATGTCTTGGAAATGTTCTCCTCCGTGCTGCGAACTAAAGGAGATCTCTCTTTTCCCCATCAGCTTGGTACCTGAGCGATAGAAGCACGAATTACATGTACACAAGAGTGTAATTTGCTGAATATGGTGAGTTCATCCAGTGTCAGCCCTAAGGTAATGCAGGAAACTGAACTGCACTTTTTGTTTCGGCGTAAAATAAATTTATCTACACTTTTAAAGGACAGACAGTCAACAACGGGCCCACCTCTTTTGCTTGCCCTCCAGGGAGATGATGGAGATAGTGGTTGTACCCTGCATGTGGGTCCCTTAGGATGAAAAGACATCCACATCTGTGTTGTCCTGGTGGCCATCTCCCAAGGGACCACAGGAAAAACATTGATACCAAAGCTCAGACCCCTCCTGCCCAAAGGGAGGGACAAGTTTTGCCTTTCTAGTTCTTGAGAGACAGAGCTACTTATCTGGCACTACACAGAGCTGGATCTGCAGCCATCTCAGCACTGGACTAAAAATAATTAGTGTCTGATCTAAAGTCAAGTAATTTAATCATATTTAGAGTTCAGCCCTTGGTATTAATCTCTATGCTGCGTGGACCATGTCATCCCCTTGGTCATGAACCTTCAAAGTGACAGTGATACTCACTGGGGAGATATCTTTACTCTACTTTGGTGGCTTGAGCTTTCAGCGGAACGACCTGGGCAAAACCGCTTCTTGGCGACGTGAGTCACCTTGTTGCTCACTCTGGACTGTATTTAAGCTGTGTCTTTAGACGTGCTCAGCGTCCTCAGGCAGCCTGTGTGAGCAGGTTATACCTGAGCTACCACCTGCTCAACCACCACCTATGGATTCTTGCCAAACAGAATGAGGCCTTCTCTAGCATATTCATCAGGGAATCGATGTCCTTAGGTTGTTGCCTTCAGACTAACAGAGCATTGGGTGGAGATCATGAGATGCCCTGGCACTTTCTTGACCAGTAGAGGTTCTTTGGGGTGATTGCAAAGAGGTGAGACCTGTGTTTTAGCCCCCTAAAATGCCCTTAATGGACATGGTAGCTGCTTATAGCTCTCTTTGGAGAACTGGTGAGGTCGGACTACTCATATACATCATGAGTCCATGTTAGCATGGTCAGAGCTGCCATCAGCCCAGCTGATGTTCACAGAGCGTATGGGGGTCTCGGGTCTTCACTGTGTTCAGAAAGGTGGCATTTCTTGCATGATGTGAGCAACTTGATTGGCGTTGATAGGAATTTTTCCACCCATTTCACTGGAACAGGGCCCCTGTATAGGTTTCTGAATGAGTACCTACCTGCTGGTGGGACTTCGCAGTTCCTAATGTTTATCAATATCCAAGAGATGCTTTTATGTTGCTGCTTGACTTAGTTTTCAGGCAAGTTACACAACCAACTCTGCACGTTTCAGTGACCCACCACCAAGGGCAACAAGTGGGGTCTTAGGGACAGAGCATTAGCGGGTGGGAGAGTTGTGGGAACATGATAGGCATGAAAGGTTTGATGCAAAATATGGATAATAATGGAATTTTACTTCAAGTTTTGTGTTGCATCTTTTAAACTGTGTAGAGGAGGATTTTCATTTTCACGTCAGGAACAGGTGATACATTGAAAAACCACCCCTAATGCTAGCATTTATAATGTACGCACTGCTCTTCCCCTATCTTCTTGTGGCTTGCTTGAACTCTCTGAAGGAGCAGCATGTCTGGATGTGGCCAAAACAATGGAACATAAAGCTTGGAGTGCTCTGCAGACCTTCCCAAGACCGTGAGGTTTCTTTACCAGCTCATATTTATGCCATTAGGCATCAAAGAAAGATGAGCTGCAGTGAGCTCCCCGCCGGGCTTGGTCAGTGACACATCCACGAGCAGTGGGTTTTTTTGTGGGTTACACCCCCCACAGAAGGCTTGCCTGCAGGACGAATGTCTGACTCTGATTTTCTCCATCCAGGGAAGAAATATCTGGAGTTGCAGTTTTAACTTAGCCTCCTTGCAACACTGGACCAATGCGGCAAGCTGGCTTAAACTCCCATTTAACTGTGTTTTGTGAGTGAGGGATTTTTTTTCTTTTTTGTTTTTTTCCTGAAACTCTGCCTTGCATAAAGGATTTCCCTTTATGCTGCTGGTCGTGTTGCACCCAGCCCGACCCGGGTCGGGAAATTCTACACTCATCTTGGAAAAATCTCCCACTCGTCTCCAGTTGCAACAGGAGCCGGCACAGCGACGGGAAGCTCATCCTCTTGCAACGGGATAAAATAAAGCAAAAAAAGGGTGAGCAGGACGAGCTGCAGCGCGGGCCGGGCGCGAGGCTCCCGCAAGGCGCAGGTGGCCGTGGAGGT
>NW_010583642.1:301143-324847 GCF_000705375.1 Tinamus guttatus | reverse complement strand
TCCCCCCTCTCTCCCCCCCGGGCAGCCTGCAAAGCGCTGACGTGGAGCTGGCGGCGTGAGCGGGAAGCCGGCAGCTGGCACGACAGCGTGAAAATACGAGGATGAACTTCTTCCCTTTGCTGCGGTCCTGCTGTGCTCGCTGTGTGGTGCGTGGCCCTGGTGAAGGGCCAGACGCTCGCTTGCGAGGGCTGTGGTGAGGGTGTTTTGCAGCAATAAAAACAGGAGCCGTTTTCCCGGGATTCTCGTTCCCAGGTGTTAACCCCCCAGTCTCCATAGGCGCCTACATGTCTCCTGGTCACGCTTACGAGACTGGGAAGGCCTTCCCAGGAACTGCACGCGCATGTTGCAGTGCATCTCGGTACATCCCAACCACTTCAGCTCTCCTGGGAGGTGATGTGTATGGTGCACCCACCAACTGCGTCACTTGCCTAAGGGAGAGGGTCATGCAGATACCCTGGGCTTTGATCTGGTTTGTTAAGGCTCACATACACACAAGCCATGTGCGTTGATAGGTCTGCTGGTTGCTCGCAGGGTGGGGACTCCAAAACGAGAAGTGCCCTCAACTTGGAGAACTCTGTGAGGTGCTGGACCAGGTAAAAAGTGGTAGCGGTGAAAGGGGTTGCTTCTTGGTGCCTCCCATTCCCTGTGGGTCTTGTGGGGATTTAACTGTAGTTCCCACATTGAACTTGAGATGCTTCTTTGAAGGCCGTTCTTCTTTGAAGATGTTTCTTTTGGAAGCCACTTCTGCAAAGTGATGCTGAGAGCCGGGGTGCTGGAGCCTGTGTGCTGCTAGCAGAGCGGGGGAGCTGGAAGGCGCTCCGAAGGCCAGCAATGTTAAACAGAGAGAGTAACACGAGTGGTTAATCTCTGCAGAGCCATCAGAGTGTCACCTCCTCGCCCTTCCCATGCTTGCCTTCCCTCCGGAGCCACAGGAACCCAGCGTGTTTTCCCGAGGCTCCTGCAGGTCCCTCCCAGCCTGACCGCGACCGGCAACGGCAGGCGCTGACCCCCGAATTAGGCACAAATATATAGAATAACATGCACAGCTTGTGGCCTGTCTTCCTGAGCTTTGGATCTTGCTATGCATAGAGTATGCTTTCCATCACCATGGCTGAAAAATATTAAAAAGAACACTTGATACGTTGTCACAGGTGAAACTTCGGAAGTGGGAAATTCTAGAATTAAGAGTCAGCTTTCTAGAAGCTATTCTGGTGTTATGTCTTACTTCCATGTAATTGTATATTCCTTTTTTTTTTTTTCCTCCCTCTTGGTACACACCATTCTAATGGAGTTGGTTTATTGGAGACTTTTGTTTGTTTTTTAAACCCTGCCAGTGTGGAGATCAGCTCTAATCCACCAGTTCTGTGGAATCTTCTGTTTAACAGCATCTGTTTTTTTCAAAGGAAAAAGGAAGTTAATGCTTGTGGACTTCAGTAAGTGTTTTTGGTGATAATGTCTCCTCTACCACTGCTCTTGTGCCACGGCCTTCTCTTCTGTGGCTGGCCATTAGAAAGGTGGGAACTGCTAAACCTTTGAGCAGAACCAAGGCTCAGTCTAATGAAAGCAGCGATAGACACTGAAATTAGTGTCTTTGAGAAGGAGCGGGTGGCTCCATGTGACCTGAGCATTTCGATATTTGAGAATCAGCTCCATTTGATGATTACAACTCGCCTCCCTTGTTATGACTTAGCCTTTGGACAGGCATCACACCTGGTCATCCCCTCGGAGAATCCTAAAATACTTCCAGAAAAGAAGAGGGGTGAATAATGCATTTTCTATAAACTGGGGACTAATTAACATGTTCTCCCAGAAAGTATTTTATAGACTCATTAGGAGAGAGTTATTTTGTGTGTTGACCCTTCCATTGGAAAGCTGAATTCTGGGGCTGCACCATGAACTTCCATGAAGTTTTTCACCTGGCACTGGCACCGGATACGTAACCGTACTTGGCCTCCAGCTGTAAGGACAGCTGTGACATCTTTCTGACCTGCTGCTCTTGCCTTTGGTGTTTGTTTATTCAAAGAAGGCGGTGATTGGTGACAGCTAAGGGAGCTTTTACACAGGAAAATGTTGCAACTGGCAATGTCAACAACACGCTGTTTTTGGAAGAGAAAGTACAAGCTGCTTCCACCGGGCTGCCAAGTGCTGCATGACGTTTCCTTATTTCGAGGAAATCGATAGGAAATAAAATTATTTCTGCCATAGCACTTCCAGGAAGGTTTTAGTTAAAGAAAAATAATAAAAAAGGAATGATATGAAAGATATCAAAAAAAAAAAAAAACTGGTTTCTTAAGTAATTTGCTTTATCAAGTCCTTAATGGCTCTCATATGTGAAGTAATACCTAATATGTGGGAGACCACTAATGACTGGCAGGTGTAGTTTTATGAGTGCGAGGGATTCAGTGTTAATAAATGGGAAAGCATGAAGGAAAATAACTCCTTTTCCATGGATGGTCCTCTGGGAACTCTGCAAGGTTAACATTGCTCCTGGTTAGGCTTCCTTGGCCAATGTACCTCTGTTCTTGGGTGGTGCGTGGGAGAAGGTCTCCTCACTAGGAACAGTGCTAATGGGGGAGCAGTAACAAAGTCTGTGATAGTATCAGGAAATGAATATTTTAATAGGGAAGGGAGGAGAGAGGAATAAATAAAACTTGGACACCCAAAGAAAATTTAGCTTAACTTGTGTGCAAGATCAAGAAGTCATCTGCCTTGTGGTGCTCTTCAAATTGAGCACTTGAGTGAAAGAGGTAATGGTGAAAAGAAGAGGAGGGAAGGGAAACATCTTGGAAGTTATTGGAAAGAAAGGCAGTAGAGAAGCTGACTCGGTTCATAAGTACTGAGTCCTGGAAGGACCATGACTGCAAGTCTGCAAAGAAAAACCTCTACCAGTCAAGTTAATGAGTTTAATGCCTGGGAGGCACCTGAGTGTGAAAACCCCAGGGATGACCTTTCAGGTGTGTATTGCAGACAGAGGAAACCTCAAGCTGGCAGCTTGATCACAGGCAGCTTCACAAGATATGTAGAAGGTTCACAGGATGGTTGAGGTTGGAAGGGACCTCTATAGATCATCCAGTCCAACCCCTGCTCCAGCAGGGACACCCAGAGCAGGGGCACAGGGTGGCATCCATATTCTTGCAACCATGTCTAGAACAAGTACAAGAACACTCAGGCTGCCCTATGCTTAGGTACGGGTCTCTAGAGACAGTTTAGTGGTGTGTGCAGGAAAGGATTAGAGAATTATGTCAATAGGGTAGCAATTTAAAGCACATATGGTGGAGCTGCGTTCATTATCCTCCTTGGGTTTTATGGGGAGATGTGTGCCGACAATAAAGAAACGGAGAGGGGAGGTAGAAGGTGAGCCCAAACATCCCTTGGCATCCCTTTTATCTCTCTAAGATCGGGATCTAGACCTTTCTGTTCCTGCTATCTCTATTTGCAAAGTGTGCATCAAGGTCTTGGAAATGGATGATTATTTTCATATAAGAGTTTAAGAAATAGCCAGTGTAAAAACGATAGGGCAGAATCTGCTCTCTATCCAAGACCAACATCCGTCTGTGATAGCCTATAGTCTTGTGTAGCTGCATTTATGGATGTATCCATCTGTTTCCTAGGAGGAGTCAGGGGCTGATGCTTTTTGCATGCATCACTAGTTTTAAGATGCATTTGGTCTTGCCAAATGCTTTGTCAATCTTGATCATTTCGCAGGCTAGTGTGGCATGTGAAGTAAGCCTGGGCATGGGCTATGACTTGCACCTACTCTACCTTGCACCAGTTGAACCTGCTGGTTCCACCTGCCCGAGGGCCAGATGGAGAGAGGCAGAGGCACATTCCCAGAAAAGGCAACACAAATCTCCACAGGTTGGCATTGCAATGCAGGAGCTGCAGGCTAGATCAGGAACCTCCTCTTTGGCACGTAAAAATGCCAGTGCTGCTTTGTCAACGGGTACCAATTTCCTAGCTACATTTACGGATTGAGATTGCTGTGTATATTGTATGGATTTTTATTTTTCTATGCAGTTGCTTTCGAGGGGGAAACTCTACGTGGTCCTTTACTTTGTAGGGATGTTTTTTAAAATACGAAAATTTTATTCTCGGATCCACCAAGAATATTGTTCTTCTGATAGTATTTTCCTATTAACAAGTGCTGATACGGAGCCTAAACAGAGCGATAAATGGACACACACTGACCGTGAGATGTCCTTGACTCGCTTGCAATTAATCTATATGTATTTCTGCTCATAAGAATTACAAGTAATGGGATATAAGGAAAATCTGGTTGTCCAGAGAGGTTGTACAGCTTCTACCCTTGGAGATATTCAAGACCCAACTTTCTGATAAGGGTCCTGAGCAAGCTGACCTAGCTCCATAACTGACCTTGCTTGGAGCAGTGGTTGGACTGGAGACCTTCCAAGGCCCATTCCTTTCTGAAGCACCTCGTGATCAAGTATTAAGGCTGCCAGACAGGCTCGGTAATGAGTCTTGGGTCTGTCCCTGGTGAAAAGCTCTTTTCTGAATTGTGTATGTTTCAGAAATCTGTTTTTGCACTTCCTGCACGTTGTTCAGTAGAGGAGAAATACGCGTGTTCTTGCTGTAGTTTTGTGTCTTGAGACAGACTGACTTTGATATCTGAGAAGATTTGAGCTCTGCTTGAAAGTTTTCCTGAGGTCAAGATATTTTTAAGGATTTGCCACCAGAAATGCAGTGTGAAGTCTTGCTTGCGTGGGGTTTTCCCCATTTCAGAAATAATTACAGGATCTGAACTCAGAGATCCCTGTCCAGAAGTCCCAGGGCTTTTCTGCCTCTTAGACTTTCTGTCTGTCTTAGGACCTTTAGAGTCTTTTGGCACCTTTTATGCTCTCATTTTATGGTATAGTAGACATCAACCTCACTGAAATGTGCCGCTTATTTGGGCTTGCACACAAGATTTGTGTTCCTCTGCAAATACCTGGTGTTATATTTCTTTCAGTCAAGAAAACAAGTTATAGTATGGCCTGTGACTCTGTAAAAGGGGGACTGATCTGCTTGATCAACAAGATCAAAAAAGAGAAACACTTTGTGCAGGGCCCTGAGTGCCCTTTGGCCTCTGATCCTCCTCCCCCTCTGCCTCCTCCTCTTCCTTTTTGGCTTCTTTTGTTCTCCTCTTTGTAGACTTTCAACCTTAGCATTTGTTCCCGAGAGGGATAACAGCCGTGTGCAGTGGGACATGGGATGCATGGAACAAAAACCCTGCCTGCTTTTCCTTCTGGTGGTTCCACTCAGCCAGCGATCCATCGTGGATCTCCCTTCCCAGGTGTACTGAGAGGCTTCTGTTTTTCTCAGTCAAACCATGATTTTTATGTGTGCATGTGTGTATATATTTATATATATATATGTGTGTGTATGTAACATATGTACCCTGTTTATCAGCAAGGTTGACCAAACCATGGCACAAATCCTGAGATTCAGGATGACATCCTGCCCTTGAGGACAAGAAGCCCCCTGTGTAGCAGTCGATGGCCCCAAAAGATTATTTTATCATTGATGGGGAAGAACGAGGTGAATGAGGCCTCTTCTCCCTATTTCTGCCACCTCCAGCAGCAGGTGCTATCTAAACCTCAGCTTTGTACCCCCAAAATCCTTAGGAGCAATGGGGATAGTGGCAGTGCTACGATCTGTGAGTCCCTGCCTTTCTCCTCCCTTTTCTCCTTTGCTGGGGGGCAATTATGTGTCCTCTCTTCTTGACACTAGATCATCACCCACCAGAGCTGGCTCAGGGATCTCAGACGTTGCTAACATGCTATGGGATATTTTGCCACATGTCCAGACCTAATAAATCTTGTTGCTCCTTGTTCTTGCTTTCCTGATGTCCCTTTGTCCCTCACTTTTTCCACAGCATGGTGACAATGTTTTGGATGCACAAAGGACTGGGAAATACCACGGAAAAAGGATGTAGAATTGCCCCCCAGCAAAGGAGAAAAGGGAGTTACAGCCCTCCAAAACATCATGTGTCCAGGTGTTTTCACTCCAGGCAAAGGAATTGCCCTGTTGGGAGGCGCTGATGGAGGAAAGCAGCTCGCACTGGGCACAAGCACGTGTGTTGGTACACTCTGGCTCTTGCCACTTGAAGATGCCTACGTGCCAGTGGTGCAAGAACACCAACCTTTACGTATTTTAATGTAAGTAATTCGACAAAGAACGCTGTGTTCTGGCCAATTCTCTATTCGGTGCCCTGGTCAGCCCTGAAGTGCTGCTGAGGAAGAGCCTGGCCTTGCCAGTGAGAGGTCACGACTACAAAGCAGCAGAGGCCATTGAGAAGAAGAGGCACAACGGGGCCTTCCGAGTGCTGCGGGATCAATGGCTTGGTCCCTTGGTGCTTCCCACGCTCCGTTTGCTGCATTCCTGAACGAAATGTGGTAGAAGAGCCCGGGATGTGGCCCGAAGCAGCAGCGACTTGAGCAGAGCTCCCTGCAGGCACCTTCTGCTTCCTGATGAACAGGGTGTGGAGAAAGTGCTCTCGGAAGAAGACCTGTTTAATAGGGAAATTATCCCTGTAATTGCTCTGCAAGGATGTCTCCATCTTGTGGGTGACATTAGTGTCACTGGTGGACTCTAAAAACACTTAGAGAAGATTACTGCAGGTAATGCAGGTAGGGAAACTGAGGCCCGGAGCTTTGGTCCTTCCTCAAGGTAAGGAAAGACCTCAAGGTGAAGAAGAACCTCAAGGTGAGATGGAGACCAGCTTTCCAGCTGTCCTGACAGCACATAAGGTGGGATTTAAATGAGGTTTAGGCCCTAAATCTAATGTTTAACTCTCCCTAAGCTCCCGTTCAATTACTGCCTCATGCTGGAGGTGCCTTGACCCACCAAGGTTTTGCATTCTGCAGGTCCCAGATCATCCGAAGTGGGACCTGGGAGTGGGAAGTTGGGCTCCTTCTGGCATCTTTCCCCTGGATCTTGAGGCAGTCATGCTGGAGTAAGAGGAAGAGCTTGTACGGCCATTTGAGACCCCACTGAAATGTGCAGGACCTTCTGGAACCCAGTCGGAGAACCCCTGTCCATCTCGTGAGAGGGGACCTACACCTTATCACCAGTAACCACTGATTTTGCAGATCATGGTGTGTTGATTCAGACCACACCTTTTAAAAGGCCACCTGGAGCCGCCATTTGGTTTTCAAATCCAAATCCAGGATAGAGCCCTGTGTTTGGGCTGGGTCTGCAGGAAGCTTCAGGGCCTGGCCCTGAGCCTGGGCTGACGTCTGAAGCGTCTGAGCTAAACCTGGTGGAAATCTTAGTGCTCCCTGGGCTGAACCTGAACTGAAAGTGCGTTTTTTCCCCCTTGTTTTTTATAGGCTTGCTCAGATTTTATTGCAAATGTAATGACTGGAAAACAGCAGTCATCAAAGCCTCTTGGAGATGTGGTGGCTATTCAGAGAGGTGGGAGTCAGCTGCACCTGTGGGGCACATAAACATAAGGGTCACACAGCAATGGTGCTGAAACTGGAGATAAGGAGGCAGACCGTGCTTGTGGTAGATACAAATTTCCTCATAGTTGATCTTCTTTGAAAATAATATGGTTAACTGAAGGCCAAGAGGAAAGTTTTCAATATCCAGCTCCAGCCCTGATGGTTGTAAGAAGTATATTCATCTTTCCCTGTGTTTTTTCTCAACGGTTTTGCTTAGTTTTGCTCTAGGGTGGCTGTAGCTCTTCCACAAGCATCCTGAGTCCACTCAAAGTTGCCCAAGAGTGACCATCCTGAATCAAGAGAGGCGTGAGGCCAGGCTGCATCAGTCCTGGACCCCAGGTGCTCTGTAAAGCAGAAGATCTGTATGTCCTTCTCTCCTAACAACGAAACCATCTGTATCTATCTCACTTAGCTGGATCGTTATTTCTAAATTGGATCCTGGGGAATGGAAAAACTTGCCATCCAATAAAGCAGCAGGCCTGGAGAAGCGAGTTGGCAGCTGCGGGAGGGACCGTGTCCAGCGCGCATCATGTTCTGGCATGGCCAGCGCTGGGTTTCTGGCTGCCTTGGATGATTTCCCAAGACACCGTCTCCTTATGAAGAAACCAAAGCCTCTTTTGTAGTGTGTAATTCCATAACGACCTCTCTGAAGTTAGCTGGAGTGAGGCGGCAGCCCTGCTTCATCTTTTCTGAAGGGAAAAAAGAGCAGCGGGGAGTGAAGCTGGGGATAGTTTTCTGTGTTATAGTAGAATCCAGCTAGTGAAATTCACCTTGCAGGTAAATCATAGCAAATCAAAACCATAAAAGAGTGTTAGTGAATGCAGATATTAGGACTGAATTACTTCCAACCTGGGAATCACAAGTAAGGTATCTTTTAAGAGAGAAATATGAATATTGCATGTCAGTGGTGCCCAGTGATAGGACAAGAGGCAACAGGCACAAACTGCAGATCTGCGTGAACATAAGAGAACTCTTCACTGTGAGGGTGACTGAGCCCTGGAGCAGGTTGCTCGGGAAGGTTTTGGGTCTCCATCCTTCAAGGTGTTCAAAACTCGACTGGATCCAGTCCTGGGCATCATGCTCTTGAGCAGGGACTTGGACTAGGTGATGTCCAGAGATGCTTTCCTACCTCAGCCTTCCTGCGACTCTGTGAATGTTTCTTCTGAGCATATGTGAAGCTTGGGACGTGGTGCTTGTTCTATCACTAGCTTTGCTTTGCCCTTCGCTTCCTTGCATAGCAGCGTCTAAGACATTAAGGAAACGGTTAAACTGCTGGTTTTGTGAGTCTTCCCCATTTCCTGTGTTGGATGGATCTGGTGAGCAGGGGACGCTGCCCGAGTTCATGTCCAAGACACACGTGTGGGGCAGAGCACCGCGATGTCCTGTGGCATCACCCTGCTGGAAGCTGCGTGAGGATGACGGGGGTCTCAGTAATCCATGCACGTGTCTGAAGTCCAGGGGATTGGATGATGAAACGATAGCACGATCATCCTTGAGGACAGGATGACCAAACAAGTGCGTTTATTTTGATCTAAAACTATTTCTTTCCTCAGTGTCCTAAGAGATGAGTCCTGCTAATTGCCTGTGGCAATTGAGGATTTTATTCATGAGTAAGACACAAAAATGTGTGTGTCTTGCCCCCGCACGGAGATCTGGATTTCTTTTGTTTTGGTTTTGGCACTTGCAGAATGAAGTGGGTGTTTGCAAAGACTCTAAGTGGGGAATTTGGGATTGCAATTGCTGTCCTGGTGACAGCTCACTGGGAAACTGGATGTGCCGTGCAAATTCATACCGGAAAAATTACTGTGCAAGTGGCCTTCCCTGTGCAATATCAAACCTGTCACATATTCAGAATGAATGGGACAGCGTCCAGAGCAGAAGCTAGAGAGGAGGCTCCTTTTCGTCTCCATCTGTCCTTGGGACTTTCCACGTCTCTCTGACCTTTAGCACCAGCTTCCTTCTATTGCTGGCTGCAGTGAAGGGAAGAAAAAAGCCCTCAACAGAGATGTCTGCTCTGGGAAAAAACATATCAGTAACTGAGTAATTGTCGTGACGCACTGGGGTAGCAAGGGCTTTTGAGAGGCATGGAAAAAGCAGTGTCTGATTTGAAGTAATGTTCTCCAGAATTCAGCAGTGATTTAGACTTGGCCTTCCAGCACGCCTGGAAATAAATAGTGAGAAGGGTAAAAAATGACTATAAAAATGAGATACCTAGCATAATCTGACATGGGGAATCTTATTTAGGGGATGCTTTGGGGATGTGTAGCTGGCTCAGCCTTGGGGAAGGGTTTATGAGTGCCTTTGTCTTTCATGTGTCTGTGTGGATGTGATTTTTCTATCAAGATGGTGTAGGAAGAGCTTGCCCTGAGTTGTTAATATCTCAGCACATGGCGAAAGCATGGGAGCTGCATGGAGGAGCAGGAGAAAATTTCAAGCTCATTATTTCATTATTTAACATAAATTAGTGCATTACATAGACACGATACTCTCCCCCAAAAAAGACAGCTTCAGACTTATTTATTTATTTATTTATTTATTTAGTGTCTGACTTGAGTGCATGTACACAAGTCCCAGGGCATGTTGTCCATCTGATGTGCTTCTGTTTTACGCTGCGAGTTAGTGAGAGCTCCCTTGGTAATTATTACCCTTTTTAGCAGACAAAGCCAGGGTGGGTGGCTTTGGGAAAATTGGACGTTTCCTGATCACCTTTTTATTTTACTTTCTTCCTCTCTTCACCTTGCAATCACTTTCTGTCTTGGCAAACAGGGAGATGATGTGGCAGGGGGTTGGCAAAGCGTTCCTGCTGGTGAGGAAGCAGGTGCCATCTGCTGAGCTGCCAACTTGAAAAAAAAATTTTTTTTGTTCTTTCAGGGAAGGAATCATTTTGTCAAGGCCATAAGGTGCATGAGAGGGGCAGTGTCTCCTCCCACCCTCCTCACCTTTCCTTCCCTTCCCTTATGCCACCTCCTCCCTAGACTTCCGTCCCTCCACCCTCTCGCATCCTCTTCCTCCATCAAACCTGCCTCTTGACACAACCAAATTCCAATTCCACCCTCTTCCCTAGTCTGTTCTGCTCCATGACTTGCATGTGTGAACCTGCCCCAGGGAGGCAGAAGAGCAGAAACGTGAGGGATCTTTGCACAATCCAGCAGTTTGGTACATTTTAATATTTCAGGAACTAAAGCACACCTCAAATTCCCAGATGTCCTTATGAATCACTTGCAAAATCCTCGTCTTGGCTCTGGAAATATTTCTAAAATTCATTCATCTCTTTCCACGCTCCCTTTATCTCCAGCTCTTCTCTCCAGGTCAGGCCCTGGCTCTTAAGTGGGATCTGATACTTAAAGGAAATTCAAACCAGATTGAGGCTTTTCATCAAATTCTTTAAGTGCACCATGGCAAATCTGGAAGTTTAATATGCTGGAGAGAAAAACAAAATAACTTTTTTTTTTTTTCTTCCCCCAACCTTTCAGATAGTCTTACTCTGTAAAATATGTTGGCCTTAAAAGTAACAACTGTTCCCATGCAAGGGGGAATTTCTTCTGGAGCTCCAGAGTTTGGAGGTGGGTATTTGTTGCAAGGCCTCTGGGCGATGAATGAGCAGTTTTGCAGCACGTGACACCACTTTACCAATATCTGGGGTTACTCCAAGTCAGTGAACTTCCAGTAGTGACTAGGTAACACCTCAGGCCTTCTCTTCCAATAGGAAAAGTACTTTTACGGGGCGAAATCAGGAGAGATTGTCGACCAATGAGCATTTGCTCTCCGCATGAGTCACATTCATAAAGAGTTTCAACTCTGCAGTCTGGCAGCTTCTGAGAGATGATTAAACCCACATAAAAGCGTTGTATTAACACGGTGCCTCTAGTTTTACGCTCGCCCCGGCGCAGGTGCAAGCGAGGGCTGGGGCTGCGCGGGGGAATCGCGTGGCTGCAAACACGAGTCACGGCTGCAGTGCGATACTGCAATCGCTCCGCGGCATCCACGCACCTGAAACCCTTCCGTGGGGCTGGGGCAACTCGCCCTGCTCTGGGGTTAAAGCACTTTCTGTCTTTGGAAGCCTTCTGGTGGAGAAAATATTTCTCGTTATCTGCTACAAAGCTGCCTGAGCTCCTGGAAATCCCTCCCTTCTGCTTCCCCTTACCACAGTGTGCAGGACACGAACCAGCCCTGGCCACCAAGCCCCGGGTTTAGGTGCAGTTTGGATGTGACTTTGTTGTCGCAGCAGCAGGTACCCCGTGGAGCCCAAGGGTGACAACCAGGGGGTAGGAAAGGGGGCAAGCTAAGGAAGAGTGACTTGCTGAAATGGGACCAAAAATGGCTTAATAAGGGCAGTGGCACTCTGGTTAAAACTGCATTTAGTTAAAGCAGAGGAGCTGTGAGCGGGACCACGGTTTTGCTGTTTCCCAGCTCTTGGATAACTCTTTTTCCTGCCTACAGAAGGCATTTTCCCCCTGATCCAAGCACGGCCACCTGCCACCAACTTCCCTGTGAGCTGATGTCCCCGTGGGGCCCACTGCTGTGTCAGAGGAGTGTGAGCAAAATGTGCTGGGTTTCAGAGCCCATCCCATCCGAGGTATCATATTCCTACATAATTGCACTCTGAGATCTTCCAGCCAGGTAGATAATCCAACACTAACCTCAGCAACCAGGCCTGGACTGATTTCAGCATTTCTACAAGCAAATACTCTTCTAGTATTTTGGAATAGGCCTTTTTTTTTTTTTTTTCCTTTGGGTCTTTTTCTTCAGGACCTGAAAGATCCCCTCAACTTCTGCTCTAATGCTATGTTATCCTCGGCTTTACCAGCACTGAATTAAGTCATTTCCCGTAAAACAGGCACATCGGAAAGGATGTTCTCATTCCTTTGGCTGCCTACTCAAGAAACAAGGTGCATCTGGTCTCAGCCTTCCTGACTGGCTCATTCCTTTGGAAAGGAGCTAGAAAACTTTCTGAGATCCACCCCTTACAGGGAGAAGTGATAGCAAAGATTGCTCCCCACTGTGCTTCAAAGCATGGTCCATTCCCGCTTGTCCTGCATCTGGGGGCAGTTTGGTCTGGAAGGCTTCAAAGTTCACCATCCTCCAGCCAAATATCTCCATGGAAGATGCCAAACTGGTCAGTGTAGTTCATCAGTTCTGCTGTGGTCCACATCAAAGTGCATAACGTAGCCAGCTCTGCTGTGTACAGCAAGGACACAGAAAACCCTCTAATTGCAGTTTTTATGTGGTAGTGAGGGGAGCACCGCAGACACCACTGCAAAAGCACATGGAGGTCAACCAAAACCACAGCAAAGCGAGGAAAATGTAGCTGGGTGGTGGAGGTACCTGGGAGCGTTTGCCTGGAAGCTGTTCAGGTAGGAAATGTCTATAACCCCATTGCTGCTACCTTGTCCCATCATTGATCACGCTCCATCTTTTATATGTGTTTTTGGATGAGGAGGCTCTAGCCTAGAAGAACCTGGGTCTCCCTTGCAGGGCTCAGTGGGAAGAGCTGTAGCCCCAGGCCCACCAGTGGTAAAACCAGGAGGGATCTCTGCAGAGAAAACCTGATTTCACAGCCTGTAGAAGCGCTCTAAGCGCCTCCGTCACCCAACGGTGCCCATGGTAGGACCAGGACCGCTCCAAAAGCGGTCGTGTGGCCCAGGACCTGCACCCAGCTCCCTGTTGGCTGCCCACGGTTCAAAAGCCATAAACCATCCCGATCAAGGCTAACATTTTGCTGAATGCAGATCACAGGGCTTCACCCGCCGGGTTACTGGTGTTTGCGTAAGAAGGGCGATACTGGAATTTGACAGGCCATAAAAGTGCCAGGTGCCACTAAAGAAAATCCTGTCCTACAGGCTTATGAGAATTCCTGGGCTTCCCTCTCCCTCTGCAGAGCAGCCGAGGGCTGGAGGAAATGCCTTCAACAGCACCAGTATTTAAAAGGAAACCCGTCTATGAAAACTTTCTCTAAGCAAATTTGACATAGCTGTATTCTTTCTTTCAGCAAATTTACGCTCCCTTTGACAGAAACAGATTTCTGACTTCAAGTGAAATTCCCTGAGTCTCATCTTCTGAGAAGGTTTCAGCACTCTGAATCCGGAGGGGGATTTTCAAAGAATGAACTCAGCGGATATGCCTGTGCCGCGCAGCGCCGGCTTTCAACGCGGGCTGCGAGGCTTCTCGTTTCCTTGAAATGCTAGCTGGGGAATTTGGTTTCCGGCCATCCGCTGCTGCCGTTCAAAGAAAACCCACAGTGCAGCCTTATCTGTGAGATGTAAAAATCTCCACCGAGCCCCCGTCCCATGGCTGCATCAGTTGTGCTCAAGCTTGGGAGGTTTGGCTTTGGGGAGCATCTGATGTGTTCATCTTGCCTTTACATGGTCAGCAAGTACGTTTGTGAAAGGTTTGCTAGTGTGGATCAGTTAATTTTGGTTATCGAAACTTCTTGTTATCCTGCTTTACTTTTGCTGTTCTCAGGCAACCTGCATCCTAAACCACAGCTTTCCTTTCTCTTCTTTCATCTCCAAGTAATCTGTAAATATGAACGGCCTTCGTATGGACATGCATGTTCCTCCCCTGCACTGAAGTGTTTTGGGTCCTTATCCTGCCCTCCATCCTCACAACAAGCAGTTTGCAAGGACAGCAGGAGTCAGACATGACATAGGAGGAGGTAGATGCCGTAATCTGGCCCAGCAATGAAATAATCCATTTTAATGGTCTACCTTTAAATTATTCCTTTGTCTGATTAATGTCCCTTCACCCTAATCCTCAAACAACATAGTATCGAGAGCTGGTATGTTTGCTGACATAGACACTGGGTAAATCCTTTTTCTCACTGCTTCATTATTTCCACACTCTGAGTTTACTTTTAAGGCTTTATAGAGGCAGAGCCATTCCTGGGTGCTGTTTGTTTTTTGTTTAGTAGACATCAGAATTCAGAGAGGGAGGGGAAAAAAATGAAACAAAGAGCTGATGATGATGGTTTGTTGTGCAGTGCAGTTCAAAAGAGAAACCAGAAATTGTGCCTCCAGAAAGTTCTTTCTACTTCTGTGTGCTTATACCACAAGAAAATAGAGAACTAAGCAACCAGTCGACAAGCAAAGCAATGAATTGTGGTAATTCTTAGACATCCTGAGCTTGGTGGGAAGCTCATTGCAAAACCTTTTGTGTGTGTGAGCTCTTCTTCATAGAACGTGGGTCTAAAGGGAGCGTTTCCAGATGTGTTTTTGGGCTGTGGGATCTGATGTTCCTGCAAGGCCGGTGCGCGGAGAGCTCGGAAGCGCGGACAGGGACAGGCGTCACGTCTTTGAGACCCCTCACAGAACGTCCTTGAAGTTTCATTCAACTTAAGACCTTGGAGTTTGTTTGTCTGAGGTTGAGTCATGGATCCAAATTACACCAGAAACCAGGGCTTCTAGACTAGAGCTCAAGAAAGGAGCAAGTCCACGTGCTAATATGGGAACAGAGAGAGCTTCTGTACTCAGGAGCTCCGCAGGGTCAAGAGAGTGGATTTTTTGGCTGTACCAGGTCTCTGCAGGGTTTAGCCTTACCACAGGGTCTCCAGGTCCTCATGGCACAGCTGCCCCATGAATCCTTGTGTCCTCTTTGTGTCCCACAGCTGTGGGAGCTCCTGGACTTAAATGTTGGCTCCAGCGCTAGTCTGGAGCCAAATGTTTCTTGCAGACTGAATGATGCTCTGCTCCTCTGCTAACCTCAACATCCATCTGAAATGTACTCTTCTTTCTGCCATTCTCTGCTCCAGCCAGCTACTGTGTTCATATAGAGCAGCTGAGTTAACTCAAATGAGACAAAAATCTGCACCTCAAATATTCGATCGTGTTTTGGCCTAAATCCTCTTTGGAAGCTTTGAAGCTCTGGGTAGCCGGATGTTGTATTTCTGGTTCTTATTGTCCATTTTCAGTGCATGTCTGTGTTTCAAAATTCAGCCGTTACAGAGGCTTTTCCTTGGCCTTTCCAGCCCAAGAAATGTGCTTAATTATGCCAAGTTTCCTGCCATAATTTGCATATGGATCTGAACATCTTTAGAAATGAAGCTGTCACTGGAAAAAAAAAAATCACTCCTCACTTCTGTCTTACACAAACATCTGAATTCAGTGTCCACCTTAAGTGTGTAGCTTCCATAGTCATCATGCCCAATCTTCATCATGTTCAATCTTCTCCTCCACCCAATCTTCGCCATAAATCACCAGTTCAAAAGATTTCTTTTAATTGTAGGAGCTTGTCTGAAGCAATGCATTCAGTGGGGTTTATTCACCTTCATATTTCTGAGCTTTTCCATCAGTTTTTCCAGCAACCACAAGAACTGCAAATTTGGTTTTGTACTGGTGATAGCTAGATTTTTGTGTAATCACAAAAGCCCAGCAGCTAAGATTTAAGGAAACCACTAAACGCCATAATCCTCAGGAGCTGATAACAGCTAGAAGGAGTAAACCAGCTGTGATTTCATTATTTACCCATCATAAAAGGTACCTTCAGATGTGCAAGGCTCAGCTTGCACATAATGCCGCCTTCGGTGTGCTTTTAGCTTAAGTGGTTGAAAAAAAAAGATGTATGAAATGAAACAGTGGTATTTTTTCTGCTACTCGATGCCTGGTAGAGCAACAGTGGAGTTACTTTGGGCATGTTTCCAATGTTATGTGAAGAGATATTACAGCACCGATGAGTTTTAGAGGAGCCTGTGGTTCCTGTCTGGGACTGAAAGCTCGTGCTAACATCCTCCCAGGAGGGGCAAAACCGTAAGCCCCAAACACCATAGGTTTTCAGTAGCCTCGTGCCTTTATTGTGGCACAAATACAGAGCCTTTTTTCATTATGTTTTACAGGTTTCTGAAGAGTCTGAGCCTGTTATTTAGATATAATTTGACTCCTAGGGAATATTTGAGAGATTAACATGTAAAATCACTCTTGGGGTCAAGGTTCAAGAATTTTATTTCATTTTATTATTTTGTTTTATTTATTTAATTTTATTCTCCTATAAATCACTGATTCATGAGGCCTCAGAAAGTGCCTGAGTGTATTGTAGGGATTTTGAAAAATGAGGATGGCCATAAATTGTTGGCTTGCTGGATAAACTGCCCTGGTGGAATGGACATGGGTTGTTGGCCAGAATTTGGGCACCTTTCTTCTGGATTAAATGACAAAAAGGTTTATTGCTAAATGACTAGAAGCCAAAGATTATCATGAAAAACAATGATTAGCTAATGATGGGGAAGTCAACATTTTGCATCTTTGGGTAGATTTCAAAGCATGAGGATAACTGATGGAAAGCAGCTTGTTGTATGTGAAGGTTGCTGCCCTGAGCTGTGCTGCTAGTAGAGACTAATGGACTGATGGTAGGAAATAAGGAATGACACTGTGTGACATCATATTTCACCAAGCTTCATCTCAAAGCACAAAGCATGAGTTTTCTTCTGACCATGTAGTAAATTGGGATGTTATGGGGAAAATTACCGGTTGTGACTTGCTGGAGCTGGAAGGCCTTGTGTGTGCTGGGTGGCTGATGACCCAAGCACTGTTCAACCCAGAGCAAACCTCTTGCGCACTGCAATGTTTTACTGAGGTAAAGCTACTGAGCATGTCCTTGTGTCTGAGTTTTAAGGATCCCTGCTCTTGGAGGAGCAGAACATCTTGTTCTGATACATTTCTAGACAGGACGAGCGGATGAGCAAATATGTGGAGCTAAAAACATAGACATAGAATATCCTCTCTTACTTTCTTTATTTTTTCCCCCCAGAAGCACCGTAGAATGACACAACATTGCATGGTGAAATTGGAAAAGTGGTGCTTAACTTGAGTGTTTTTCTTTATTCCTCTCTTGAAGGTGTTTCCACAGTTGAGGAGAAGGAGCTGGTGAGCTTTCCAAGACATCTAGGGCCCTGTTTTTGGGTCTGTGGATCCATGGCAGATGTCCATGGGCTGCCTGCAAGGCGTCTGTGCAAGAGAACTAAGAAAAGGGAGTGCACTTTCCTACACACAAATCCTGACTTTCAGTGGAAAAAAAATTGAGGCCCAAGAAATAATAAAAGATGAAAAATCCTGGCCGTAGGGTTCAGACCCATTATGTTAAAAATTAACAGAGACATGCGAAAACCTCAGCCCACATCTGTGGTTCATGAGTGAAGGTTTATGGTTGAACAAATTAGCCTTGAAGTCTATTAAATTGCCAAACTTGTGATTTGTGGTGCTCCTGATAGTGTGATTTTTTTTAGGCTGCTTTTTGCTCTTTCAACACTTACCAACATTACATTGGATAAGCAACAGCAGCGAGGTTCTGCAGAGCACTTGCCTGCTCTCAACATCTTTGTGGCTTGCAAAGCCAGCCAAAGGTATGTGCTCCAAGTGCTAACTCACTTTATTAGAGAATAATGAGGTTTAGACTAGAAAACCAGAGCTGGTTACCAGTGATAAATATTAGCACTGAGGCTGCACGGCCTAGGAGAGGCTGCTGGTAATTGCTGTGCACGTCTGTTTGTGTTTACTTTGCCCCAAGACCATGCAAGTTGCCAGTGCCAGCGTGCAAAGAGCTGCATCTTCCCATCTGTCAGGTGGGGAGCAAAAATAAGCTTGTTTATAGGGCAGCTTTGGAAGTCTGCAAACAAAGTGAATTAAGGCAATTAATATCCTTGTAAATCCTGACCAGGACATCTCAGAGGGCTTTGCCATTGGGACGTTTGAAGTGGGGACTGTGAACCGTCAGGCTGGGAGGGTCAACATAGGGAAAGCTGGTGGCACTAAAATGATTTTTTTTTTCTAGATGAAAGAAAAAGGTAGGGATTTTAAACATTTTGATTGGCGTGTGAATTTGAACTTAGCCCACCTGAATTCCTAGGAATACATGAAAGCATTTCCACATTGCTGAACCCTTTCCCTGCAGCCAGGGATGTCCTCTTGTCTCTCTGGTGTCTCCCCAATGCCACCCAGCACATGGCTGCCTTCATGCCTTGCCTCCCCAGGCCATTTGCATAAGAGTAAAATTAACAGCTTGAGTCATTACGAATAAGTCACACCAGACAAAGACTTCTTTAGCCTGATTGTGTTTAGAAAAAAAAGGCTGAATTTAGGTTGATGTTTTCAAAGTAGATGGTGGCACACTCAGAGTAGCTACATCTCATGGGGGAAATGGGTGCTTCTGGGTCCGGTCCAGGACAACAGCTGTTATTAGTATAAATAATTGCTTATACTGGAACAAAACTGCTTCTTGACAGCAGAAAAAGAGTTTTGCTTGAGCAAAAATTGCAGCTCCTGCCTTATAAGAGCTGTAGAAAAAAACTTATTGAAAGGAGAGCCTGTAAAGAGAGAACAGTGCAGTCTCCAAAGCCTGCTTGAAATGAAGGAGTTTATTTAATTGTCTACTTAAACTTCCATGTTTGTTTGAAAAAAAAAAAAAAAAAAAAGCCTACTTGTTTCTGTTAAAAAAACACAAACAAAAAACAAAAAAACAGCATCTATGCACGTTTTTGCAGGGTCTGTGGGAGGGTAGAGGGGTAGGAGTGGCCACAAGTCCATCCTACTTGCTGACCAGTTCTGGGGTCATGTCGGGACACACGATGGGACATGCGGAGCCACCAGTGACAGCATTTGCTTTGGGTGCCAGCCAGGAGAGGCCAGTCGCAGAGCTCAGATGTCCGTAATACTCTGTTGAGGTGCTGCAAACCTGAGCATTTCCCCAGGTATACCAGCACAGTCCCGAGAAATGCCACATGCAATAAAGGGAAAATTTGGTCAAATCCAGGTGTATCTGCCTATAAGATTTTAATTGCACTCAACAATTGAGTCTTGGGTTGGATTTTTTTTACTTTTGGTCCCGTGCTGTAAGAAACAAGGTGCTTCTCTCATCATTTACGGACAGAACAGGTCTTGTTCTGAAATTCTGTGCTTCCCACTTGGGAAGTGCAGAGGGTTTTACTGCTATTTCAGTATTGGTTTTCGGTATTGCTTCTCGGAAGTGACACATCTGGGGAGCTTCAGAAGACCTAACTGTGTTTCACTTTCAGTTCTGCCCTTAGACTGTTTATCGGGGCTCCCCGCCTTGCTTCCTGCTAGCAATCTGCACCACTTTGACACATTTCTTTGATAAAATTGCTATTTTCTTCCAACTGACTTTTTTTTTTCTCTAGATTTCAGTCAGCCTCGCCAGAGACATGCAGAGGCTGGAGGCCTTGCCAACTTTCACGGATTTGGTCCCTCACAAAGAAATTTTGAACTTTTCTTTTCCTTTTGTTGCTAAGAAAGGGAAGGGAATCGCAGGCTTTCATCCCCATCGTGTCACTTGAAGAGCCCTTTTGATGTAACCTCACAGGGCAGGCAGTTCCTCTGGTGTGTTTTGCGTTGCAGAAGTCACCCCTGAAATCTTTGGCTAATACTGCTTTTGCTCTTCATTATTCATAACCATGCACCCAATTCGCAGTGACAGCAGCAAAAACCCCTTCTTGCAATACCTTGGCTTCTTAACAAGTAGCCATTTGTCTGCTATAAATCCTTTGCTATATTTTACATTGTTTGCCCCGCAAAGATAATTTTCAAAGTTGCAGTTTTGCAGATACCGAAAGGTCATGGGAACCCCTTGCTAAGATTAATCTGACTTCTTACTATCAATAGCTGTAAGTGGCGTTAGCATTTTAAAAGGAGTACTGTGGGAGCATTAAAAAAGACATTTTTTTTCCCAAGTGCATGCTGAAAAGCACTTTTATGCAGTGGCTAGGGCTGGGCACTAGCTCGAGCTCCATCACTATGGCCTGATGTTTTCTATTCATTAGGGCACAGAGAACGCTTTGTTCCACTCGGGGCCAGGCTGCAGAGGTTGGAACAATTTCATAAGCCTAAAATTATTGTAGAGCATCTCCGAGGGGCCTTCAAGAGGAAGAGGAACCGTGCGACAGAGGCCACCAAGCAAATAAACTTTCCCCTGTATAGCTTGAATGAATTGGGTGGGGAAAATAATTTTAAAAAACTAAACAAAGCGGGTGCATCACTTCCACTTAGTTTATCATTAGCAGGAACCAGGTGGAGAACTTGACGTGGCATGTTGAGCAGAAAGGTCCTCTCTCTCTGCAGGCCCCCCTAGCTTGGTGGTGGCTTTTCTGTCTGCAGGGTCTGGTTCTGGTTCTTGCAGTGCTTTGGTGCTCAGCAGGTTCCTGACCCAAGAGATGGCCCTGGCGATGGTGGTTGGAGCCTACGCTTTAGGTCCGCATGAAGGTCCCTTCTCATGAGCCCGAGTCCTGCTGACTTCCCTCAGCAGAGTTTTTACAGTTAAGTGGATTTTTACTGGTGTCAAGGACGAATAATGTTTCTTGGGAATGCTTCCGCCTGTCCCAGGTTTTCTTTGGCATTGCCCAGGTCGCAGGTGCTCTGGTGCTTGCTCAGCTCCCAGAGTGAGAGATCAGCTTGGAAATGCACCAGCTTCTGCCAGGGAAGGACTGAAGCATTAGGCAATGACTTCAGACTGTTTCTCCTTCGAGTGATGACATCAATCCTGACACAACTGGAACCTTCTGCCAGGTGAGGTGGGACTGGTGAGCACAGCAGGAAAAAGGAGGATTTTTTTCCCCCTGGAAGGGATAGACCATGCTTCAGAGGACACTTCTTGTGCCGCTTACCAAGGGGAGCTCACCACCAAAGGTGCACTAAGTTGTACCCATTTACTTTCTCCCAACCCAGAAGTCAATGTGCAAAGATCAAGACATGGTTGAATCTTTCTCTTGATCAAGTATGTGGGGCCTAAAGGCTTGAACAGGATGACATCTTCCCTAGAGACCTTCCAGCTGCTGAGGAGCTCAACCTGTAACTCTGTCCCATTGCCAAACTTCCCACCAGCATCAGCATGGACCAACTAAGCCCAGTTAGCCTAGAGCAAACCCATTGGCTTGGAGGGAGAACGTTGCTGTTGTGCTTTGGATCCCAGCAGCCTTGAATGCGGGTGGCTCCAGAAAGGCCTCAGGAGACAACACCACTTTTAAAAGGAGGGTTCCAGGATTGGCGGTTTTATTCCAGTATTAGTCTTGCCAGTGCTGTATATATAGAGAAAGGCCACCAGTCTAATACCCCTCATTCTTGCTCTGTGCATGCATTTCTTTTACACCATAGCATCCAGCTGGAGGCCAGGAGGAGTTTCATGGCCAGGGCAATGCCTGGGTCTTTTTCAGCCAAAACCATCTTGGACACAGCTCCTGCTGTGCAGAGAAAACCCGTCTTCTTTGTTGTGCTGCAATTGGCTATAGAGCTGGGTGAAAATGGGATTTGTCTGAATATGTCTGGCTGGCAGAGGGAGCCTCGGCGCTCCCTGCGACAGCCCTGCCCTCCGCAATAGCTGCCGTTGATCTTATCGTCAGTGTTGTGTAGGCATATTTCAGGATCATTGATTAAAAAGGTCAGTTAGCACCGCAATATTTCACGCCTAAAAAAGAAACATGGAGTTGCTTCCAAAGCTCTGAAATACTTCCTTTAAAAGGAAAGGAAAATGCCGGTGATGTTGAACTGGGCAAGTTGTTTCTTGAGTTTAAAGTTTTAAATGTTTCTGCTCACCCTGATTTCTGCAGATCCATGCTCTCACATGAGAATATCTGCAGAGCGCATAAAGCTGAGGCGGAAGATGTGTAAAATTATGGCATTTCTTTTCTTTGTTTTTGTGTTTCTGGGAAAATAAAATTGCAAGCCTCTATAAGTACTCCCCATCCACAAGAGTTCAACACTAGTTTGAGAGCAAGTCAAAGGGTGGGAATAGATAAACTCATGCCATAACGCATATAGGAAACCCTGGGAAATTCAAGCCTGGGTAGATCAGAGGTTCTGCCCTTCCTGCTTTGAAACAGCCCACGCAAATAGCGAATTTCCACTGCTTCTCTTTGGAAAGTACTTGGTTGCAACGCCAGACTGGTGGCATTTCCTACCCCCAGGGCTCAGCATCGGCAGGGATGTCTTTTGGCGAAGGCTAATATGAGGTAACAAGTTGGAGCAAGTGTTTAGTTATTTTTAATATGTATCCTCAATAAAATTGTTGCAGAGCGTGCAGTTCCTTAAGACGTACAGCCTGAATTTCGCTTAGTTACTTCCTTTAAAAGGAAAGGAAAACCTTTTGCTCTCGAGTGAACATATAGGGGAAATATGTGGTCCATGACAGAGGAATGCAGAACTACTTTTATGTAGCTCTGTTAGGAGCCTAGAAAGAAGATGGGATCATTCCTATGGGAAATACAGTTTACAAGATCACGATGTGTTGAGCTGGAACTCTCTTTTATGAAGGATAGTAGACATAACTTACTCAGCTGCTCTTTCTAAGGAAATTTGCTGATACTCCACTCGGTTTTCTTAGCCCATCCAACATGGATGAGAGAGATTAGCCAAATTATGGAACATGAATTAGAATCATTAGGATTACAAAGCCAAAGATCTTTCCACCTGGAAGATTGTCAAACTGACTCTTCCTGATCAAGAGGCCACAATTACACTTCAATAGCCATGCTTCATTTTTTGGAAGGGCCACAAGATCACAGGATAATCTTACTGGATCATCAATTCATTAGACAAAGATTCAGAGAGCAGGGTGGGAAAAAGCAAGCATGGAGATGCATCTGCAGTGTAACCTGCTGAAGCAGCAGGAAAAAAGGTAGTTCCTTCTCTTTGCTGGTGACTCGGGTACATCTGATGATAGTGCAAATCCCAAGAAATGCTACAACAATGGTAAAGCTTGTTGGTATTTTTGAGTGGCATACAAATAGTTTTCTCTCCAGCAGAGCGGTGGCTTCTCAGTATGGTGACTCAAGCTCCTTTTGGCCTCTTCCCCAGGTGTTAAAGCTATGTTTGCTTTTAACAAGGCTTAAAGGAGCAAGCCAGGTCCTTGCAGCTTGCATGTGATGAATATGTATGTTATGCGTGTGAATATGCATCCTCAACCCTCTGCTCAGGGAGATTCTCCAGCCTGAGGAGTAACCCTGCTGCTTGGTGCTGTGCATGCTCTCCAGAGCCAAAGCTCTCTAGGAAAGCCACGTCTTGGGAGACATCAGCAGCTGGAGGATAAAAAGCACAGTGAGCACCAAAGCAACGCGCTGCCGTGCTCGGTGCCAGCCCGAAATGCAGGAGGAGCCTTTCGGAGAGGCCCCTCCGCAGCTCGGGAGCTGGAATAAATCTCAGAGCAGGACGGCTGGATGGGGCCAAGCTTTGATTCGGCGGCACAGGCAGATGCAGACGGGTGCCCCGGCGGGCTGTGCTCGCCGGCAGGCATCCTCGCGCCTCCCGGGGGGTCCCCTCACCGCTGCACGGGGG
>NW_010583642.1:289555-301111 GCF_000705375.1 Tinamus guttatus | reverse complement strand
AGAGGCAGGGGAGACAGCTGTGAGCAGGAATTCCTGCAGCCACTTAGTTTTAATCTGCCTTTCTTCATGGCAGAGCCCTCTGAGTGAAAATCTGAGAGTGAAGAGGCCCTTAGATTTCTTTTCCTCACCCATGTGATGATTGCACTACGTCTCATAGGAGCCAAACGGTGTCATTAAGGGATTTATTTCTAGGGAGGCTTTTTGGCGGGATGCATCTCAACTAACCAAAAATGTCTGAGCCACTTATCTTAAACACTTATTGCTGGGAATGGAGAGAAGTAGGTGGGAGCAAAGGGTAATAATTTGGCCAAATTGGATTTCTGCTTTAGGAAAAGCTAAGTTGCCTTCTGTAGACAGGACCCTCCACTGGCTTCCCAACTACTTGTCTTGAGATTGAAGCTCTGGGAGTAGATATCAACATGGGCTGCATGTCCTGGGAAGGAGAGGACACTCACGAGAGGCTAGAAACATCTGAAGCATGCCTGAAAATGAGAAAATTAGTTGTGTACCTTGAAAAACCCAGGCACAGTTGTTTGCCAGAGGATCTGGATGGCGCTTAAAATATCTGCATATTAATAGACTGTGGTTGACCAGCAGACTAACTGTGTTTGCCTGTGGAAAGTATGGGGTTTATGCTTGTAGCATGGGAGGAAAGTCTGGGTCGCCAGAAGGACTTCATTTGCCTCAGTCAACAATTAAGGGTAGGAGAAAATATGTGGAATCACAGGGACTTATTCTAGAAGTGCCTGGTGCAAAGACTTGTTTTAATTTCCTGAAGTTTTGCATTTTTATTTGTTTATAAGCTTTTTTAAACAAAGCTAGTTTCTAATTCTGTTTTTTACTGAAATAATTGAATTTAGGCCAATAATCCCCACTTGCTCTTGAATTTGAAGTCGGAATCTCTTAGAGGAGCTGGTCTGTTCTTCACCTGAAATGAGGAACTTGAGAAATCTCCAGGGAGAGGTTGTGGTCTCTCTAAGAAAACATTTACAGACAAAATAACTCGAGGAAAACCTAGCCTCTTGCCTGCAATACCCAAGTGCCAAGATCAACCCCAGCTCTTGGCCTTGCCCGCTGCAGAGAAGCTCTTGCAGATGCAGCACAGCTGTATCTACAGCACAGCCTGCAGAATGGACCTTTAGGAGACTGTGTCTTCCCAGCTGGCTGTGTTTTGATAGATGTGACATTTCTGTGCTCTTCTGTTGCTTGCCAGATGAGTGTCTTTCAACATAATATTGGTCTTCTGCTCAGATAACAGGTGTGTCAAGGAACCACATTTTGCTGGAAGAGGGTCTCCTATACTTGGACAGCGGATTAATAATTTCTCTCTTGCTGGTGTTTTTTGATTGAAATTCTCACTTGAGTTGTGCTTTGAGATCAAGATCAGCGGTCTGCAAAGCCTTAGGGCAGCTCCTGTGTGTCCAGGGAACACCTGGGTTGGGGTCTCCTCACCCTGGGATGAAGCAAGGTGGAGCTTTGCAGGTGAGGATGCCTGGGGAGATCACACTGGGCACCAACAGTGGAAGGACGGACATGCTCCGGAGACAGAGTGATGAGAGAAAGGAGGAATCCAACACAAACGGGCTAACAGCACCACCCCATCTCCAAAACGGTCCGATTCGGGATGGACGAGGCCCTGGGTGAAAGCGAAGCCCGTTGGCTCCTTCCCTCCCTGCTCACCGGATTAATTCTGCGCTGCCTCTCCGGGCAGCAGAGCCTCAACGCTGCCAGGAAGCTCAAAGCCCGGAGCGCCCGCGCAGGATGGACCACGGTTTGTTTTTGTTGCGGTGTTTTAAACAGCCCCTGTGAACAACTGTTGTGTGCGAGGGGTGGGGAGGGGGGGGTTGCCATGGCAAAATGGGATTTACTGGGCATGAATAGCTGGCTTTTTCTTCCGTGAAAAGAATGGGTTGCTAAGACCTCCCTGCAATAGGAAGATTGTAGGTGCTACACTCGGTAGGAACGACCGGACAATGTCCCCCCAGCTCCACGTTAGACGGAGGCCTCTTAATGCAGCTCAATCTTATTACACAAAAAATGCGATCTCAAGTGTAGATGGAGAGAGACAAAATGTTCCCAGTGGGCATCTCCCGGTGCCTCTCCCCCTGGCCCCCCAACAACAGGGATTAGAGGCAATGTTTGCACTGACTGTAACCAGGACATAAAGCCCATGGTTCATTTCTTCCCATTCAGCTAATTCTTTACATTGCAGACACTACAGGAGCCATTTATGTTTTTTCTTTTGTGACAGTAGGTTGCGGTGGGAGGGGAGCGAGCAGGGGGAGAAATCTGAGGAAACTGCTGGCCTTTCCAAAGAAAAGTGTCTTTTCAAACACAGCCCTGCTCTGCCGAGGGAAGAAAGGCGCTCCGGTCCATGGCCGGCACGGTGGCATGGAGCGCAAGGTTGCTCAGGCCCCGATAGGTTTGCAAGGAACGGTGGTGCCGAAGGAGTAAACTTGGTAGCTTCACCCTCCTGTGTTGAGGGAGTTGCCTGTTTTGGCAAATCGAAGTATTAACTGCAGCCGTCTCAAAATGCAGTACCAAGTTTAGGTATGGAGGGAAAACTCTGCTTTTTTTTTTTTTCTGGGATGCTTTTGGGAGGAAGGTTGTTACCATGTGTTGTGCACTGGGCCAGGGAAAATATTGTCGCCTGCCCCATGATCCTGAAAGCAGATGCTGTCGGTGCATTTCCCCCTTTTGGAAGAGAACTTCTCCTGGTCCCAGGATGTGGCATCAGCTCCAGCTCCTGCAGCACAAGGAGCAGCACAGAGCCCAAGACATGGCCAGGGAGGCTCTGCGAGACGTGGGCATCTGCAGCAGCTTAGTTCAGCTCCTGAACTTGCTCTCTCCCTTCTCCGGGCTGCATCCTGCAAGCAGGGAAGCGAGCGCTGCGGAAAGGCCACCAGCCTGAGCTGGGAACATCCTTGGCGTGCTCCAAAGCCATGCATCAATCTGTCCTTAAGAGGCCACTCGAAGTGGGTTCGTGGGAGTTTACAGGGCAAAAATGAAGCATTATGAGAAAAGGAGGGATTTCGTACATTTTCCCACAGTGCAAGACAGGCAAGGCCTTGTGTCTCATGCAGAATTGGAGCATGATGACCTGTCTCTGCCTCGTCTCACTCCTCTCTGCAGAAGGCAAATATTTAAAAACAAGAGGGCAGCTGTGCAAGGAGCAGACTTGGGAGATTCCAAAGTTTTTTTGAGACGGAATGGTCTTATTTAGCTGCAAACTTCCAATCTCAGGAAGGAAAAGCAGGCAGTGTGGACACACGCCTCTTGTCTGAAATTCAGGTGAAATCATAGGTACGAGTGGAAACATATACCAGGATAAACATGGGTTTGTGTGCACACAGCGAAGAACTGATCTGAAACTACACAGCGCATCTTGGGTGACCTTAGCTAATATGCCCCAAAAGTGCCTGTTATTTTATCTACTACGTAGCAGCTCAGTTCTGGCACTAGCAGAGACAACGGGTGAATGAGAACAGGCTTCGGGAAACAGAGGATTGCCAAGGACTTGGACACTCTCTGGACAATGATATTACAGGTGCTTGAAGTGGAGAGTAATGGCTGGGTGCATTTTTTTTCTCTAGTGTTAGGAAATATCCTCAGAATGGGGCAAGTGCTAACATGCATTGCATTTTTGTGGGCACCTTTTCAGTGAAATGATAGCGTGACTGGTACCTTGGAGATTGTCACCTTTCTGACTTGCAAGCCCTCGTTTCAAGGGATGTGTCTTGGTCCAGATTCCCAGGCAGTCAGTGTTAAAGCATGTAGACAGAATAGAGGAAGAGGGAAAGAATAGCTGTTATTGGCTTCAGAGAGAGAAAAAAAGGGGGATTTTAATTGAGTCTCACCTGAAAAAATGTTAGTCATCTCCAAATGTTCCAGTCATTGAACTCAAGCATGAAAGATACCAATTAAAAAAGCTTGGGGGTGTTCAAGGAGACAGGTTTGGTGATGGGATCGTCCAATCTCTTGGGAGGGCCCGGTTTGGTACCTGGCAGTGGTGTGGGTTCCCATTTGGGGCAAGTTATCACGAAGGACATAAGGAGACCAGAGAAGAACCGGCACCTGTGTCAGCCTTGGGGCGAACCATGTTCTCCAGCCTTCAGCACCTCTGTTGACCAGATCTCAGATGACCCTGGTGGGAACTTAGATGTCAGTTCAGGTGCCGCTAATCTTGGGCTGAATCACAGCAAATATAAAGAAAATAAAGAAAGAAATATAATATAAAGAAAATATAAAGAAAAAGCTTGCTGCTGCTCACATTCAGGCCTTATGTCCTGCTGACAACACTTTACCAAAAATTTGCTTCAAAATAAAGGTGCACTGGAGGTTTTTGAGGAGTACCCACTCATGCAGAGGTACTCATCTGATGTTAATAAGAAAGTTCTGTTGCTGGATTCAAAACCATGTCCCAGCTTACTTCCAGCAGTCCTGAACAGGATGTCTCTGAGGAAAGTGCCAAGAACCTTAATTGGGAAAGCTAGGTTTTAGGGAGAAAGTCTTGCAGGGAATAAACTATTCTCTCAATTTGACTGTGCCCTTCCAAAGTCCTTTCTTTGAGTCTTTTTGTTTTATTTCTTGACGTGGTAGGAGAGCACAGGATGTTCTCACTGACCACTAAACATCATCTCTTTTATGGCAATCCGCAAAGCTTTTGGCTTTAGCTGTGTCTGCAACAATGAACTGTACAGACTAATTGCATCCAAACACTTTTTTTTCCCAATAGATTAATTTATTTGTGAAATATTAAAAATTATTTACTTTCCTTGAACCGCTTCTT
Organism: Tinamus guttatus; assembly: GCF_000705375.1. The sequence continues at coordinate 296,322 of NW_010583642.1, read as the reverse complement.
GTAGCCAGATTATGCCTTCATAGCTTCCTCTGTAAGATAACTCTGCAGTAACTCTTCACCAATTAGACTCCCTCACATTGGAAGATTTGCCTTTAAAGGATTTGAAATTATACTTCCATTTTCTTTTCACAGGATTACCACTGAATCCACTTTTTTTTTTTTAATTTAAAGTCTGAAGCAAGGTTGGTTTTAGTTCATTCCTGTCACATGTGAATGGTGCTGTCTCTTTGCAGGAATGTGAAGTACTCTTTGGTGTCATCTTGTTGGATGCTCTTCACAATCAGTCTCTGTGCTGGCAAACAGAAGAAAACCTCCTGTGCTTCTCCTGAACCAGAAGTCATTCACATTTTCCCTCAATTTTAATGCAAACAATAGCAACAATCTAGCACGAGTAAGGTCAATGTGTCTCTCTAATATCATCTCCATCATCTCTAGCTTATGGGGTGATTAATTGGAAGCACATGACATGTTAAAAAAGAGTAAATTTAACAGCGACATAATTACGTTTCCTAAACTGGACACTTTTATTCCACTCACATCTCACAACATTTTGATATGTTAGGGTGTTATATATACCATAAAAATCATCCAGATCTCACATCTACAGACCATGTCTCCCAAACATGTGCTTAAGTATTTTTCACTGTGCTGTAATGTAACCCTGTTTTTTTGCAGTAAAGCATTTTCTGCTTAAGGCATAACTAACCAAGGAGGTATAGCAATAGTGCTGAATTTGGAGGACACACTAGGCATAAGGTTTCAAACACGCCATTAGTTAAAAAAATCTATGGAATTCTTTTTTTTTTTTTTGAATGGAAAGCTCATTTTGCTTTCAAACATGGAGCAAAAGCATATTTTTTATTACTGAAGAGGAGCTATGTAAAGCAAAGATGAGGCAGGATTTCTCACATGGCCACAAAGCAGACCACGCTGGGGTGAGCTCTCCAGAATCTAGATGTGCTTCATGTTGTCCAAGTGGTTAAAACACACCGAACCAGGGTTGATCTGTGTTTGAAAATCAGGAGGGAAGACAAGCATATATCAACATGAGGAAACGTTCTGAACTTTCCAGAGATTTTCAAAGATGAGTTCTTGAGCAAAAACCCTCTAAATTTTCCATTGCCAAAGCAGCTAGCATCATACGACGTTGCCTAACAGAAGAGGTAGGGATGCAGGATGTGAAGTAACCTTTACATTCTCTCCAGTCATCACAAGAATTTACCCTGGAGCAGAGTTGAAAGATGTTTTTAGACACTATTCATCCAGTCTTTGACCAGAGGGATGAGCTCAACATCCCCTCCCACCGTATCTTCTATTTTTAATGGAGACCTTTTTTTCTCTCTCCTCTCTTTTTTTTTTTCCAATAGCCACAGGATGCCAGCTAATAGTTGGTTCCAGGTGGATTACCTCAGTTATCAATTAACTCTGAGGAGTTAATCGGAAGTTTTGCTTCCACCTACAAACTAAATTTCCTTGTCATTAAATTTAGGCAATCCTGATGAAGCTGCTTCATGTACCTGGGAGAATTTGGCCATATCAGGAAATGCAGAGGTAATTGCTCCATCGCCAGTTTCTGGAACTCTCTAAACTAATCAGTACAGTCTCAGCAATGCATAAGTAACTGCTGTTTTACATATAAAGAGCTCTACAATAATGAAGTTAATTCTCATCTCAATATAAAGTACCTCTCTTCAGCTAAAAGTCAACCTTCTAAGAACATTTCCAGACAACAGCAGAAGAAAAAACTTACCTGTAGGGTAAAATAATGATGGATTGTCTCTAGAAAGACACATGCAATTAATTATCACAAAGTCTTCCAAGTGAGAAGCCCAATTAAGCAGAGGACATAAATCTTTGTTTCAGAAATCCAACTGCAGTCAAGGGATTCAAAGAAAAGGCTTTATTGGAGCCAGGAACATTATTGAATTCACCAGATACAAAACAGCATGTTGAGCTGCTGCTTCTTCCAGAGGTCAGATGCATGGCTGGAAAACGGAAGACAAAGCTAAACTTGCAGTAAAACCATACCCCACAGTCTCTTGTGTTTTGCTTTAATTATTCCTTTCCATTTCATCTCCATAGTGCTAGGAATTACAGGAGTCCAGTGGTTTAGAAGTCCTTGAACTTACAGACCACAGAGCAGGTGTTCATGGTGGTGATTCCTTGAAAGACAGTTCCTCAAAAGGCCTTGGCCAGGGGTAATTACAGTCTTACAGCTAGCTGAACTGCTCATCACCTCACCACTAATTACCCCACCAGGTAGAAGCAACCACTCCAACAGCTCTTGCTATGAAGGACCATATGGGCCCATCTTCAGGCAACACCTGGTCACCTCCAGCCACAAAGGCTGCTACTGCTACCAATGGGGCAACCAGGGCAGTCCTCCCATGAGCTTCCCAATAAAGCACCACTGTGTTCAGCACCATATCCTAGGAAAGGAAGATAATGAAGCAAGGTAGGCAGTAGTTTCTTTAGCCCACACAACTTCTTAGGAGCTGGGCAGCTGTCCTTGGCCTTCGAGTCCCAGTAAAAAGTTCACCTTAAGGAGAAGTGTTTTATTTTTATTGGTTTTCTTCAAAAATACTTTCTGTCTTTGCTAGTGATCATCATTTAAGAGGGTAGGGGAGGTCTTCATGGCTGGTCAGAAAGGTGACTATGAGGGTGTTTGCTTGTTTCTGTGCGATGTGATGATCTCTGAACAGTGAGCTGTGGGATTTTGTTGTAGCGAAAGACACAGCATCTCTAATGATATTAATTAGGGTTTCTTGCATTTCATCTGTTTCTGATAGACTGTGGTGGCAAACGAGGAGTAGATTAGTGCTGTGTAATTTCCCCTTTTTGGAGTGTTTTCCTTATTGAGGAACAAACTAGGCAGTTTTCCTTTCTGGAACCTCTCTTCTACTTGGTTCCCAGACACGTCTGAGAAATGTTTCTGGTCTAAAGGTGTCTAATATAACTCTTGGAATGGAAGTGGAAGGGGATGGAGTGCATAACATTTGGAAAACAAGTTATCATGAATTACTCATATCCTGGGTTTTTTATTTTTATTGTTTCCCTTTCCTATTCTAATGGCTTTTCTTAATATTATATTGTTTTTCTCGGCTAATAGAGTATGACTGATTGTATTTCTTGGAAGCAAGGAAGAGCTACTTGAAAATCAGGGGAAGTTCTTAATTTTAAATAAATTTTGAAAGGAAGTCAATTCCCATTAATATAGTATGAACATTTCTAATATTTTCAAGCATGATTCAACTGTGAGAGTTTTGCTTTATTTTTTAAAACAATAGTTATTGTCAGCTTAAGTATATTCAGACCATATAAACCACATGCATCTTTGCTTTTGAAATTGATTCATAAGATCTTGTACGTACTACACTGAGATTAACATCCATTTGAACCTCAACTTTCATAAAATCATAATTTAGGAAATTTTTTTCCATCTAAATACATTCATGAAAGGAGAAATCTCTTTTGGTTGGGCTAGAAATAAAGACAATAAATTCCAGAAATTCTACCAAATAAATGAGCTGAGATTCTGTGGATAAAACATTAGATCATTTCCTAATTCACAGTCCCAGAAGCACTCCATATTAGTAACGTCTCAGCATAGGCCATCCCACATACAAACGGTTCATCTTTAGGTATTTGGGGAATTAAGGCACACCCTTGAATGAAATCCTTTTCATTTTTCTTTTCCTGCTTCACAGTGATGCGTTATTAGATATAAGTTCTATTATGTCAAAATAATCTTTGATCTCTTCTTTATTGTGGAGGTGAGATGTATCTCTCTCGGCCAGCTGCCAAAAGAGGTAAGCGTTTAGTATGAGCTAGTCATCCAGACCCACTGTGTAGTCACTGGAGAGGGATAACTTTGAAGGTGATCAGCCATTTATCTTCTTGTGTGCTGATTTTTATGTTGGGATGAATCCTTTTCCAGAGCTGATGGGCCCATTTATTTTCCTGCACGCTGATTTTTATTTTGGGATGAGCTCTACTCTACAAACACCTCTGGGTGCTGATGGCTGGAGCTGGATGAAACAGCGCTTCGCATCAGAACATCCACATTTGAAACTCCATGCTAGCTGCTGCACTGACTTCTTGGGACATCCCCATCCTGTCAAACAGCTCATGTTTTCCATTTTTCATGTGCATTGGTGACACAGGAGAGGGCAGATCCCAAGGGATGAAGGGGATCTCCACAGTGAAGCTGTCGGAGCAGCAGTCAGGAAGGGCGCTCCAAGGGTGACCTCCTCAAACTATGTTCCTGGCCCACTCTGTATTGCTGGCAGTCATGCAGGCCAGAAATACTGCTTAAATCTGCACAGAAAATGAGTCAGCTGGAGTTACTGCTGAAAATCATGGGGTCTTGTAGCCACTTCGTGCCCCTGCCAGTCAGGACAGTTTTGTCTGGGTCTCTGAATGCTGATATAATGTCTAATTTAGATTTGAAAAAATCTGTGCTAGCGCTTTCTCTCTTTTTCCTGTTAGTACAAAGGGGTAAAGGCAGAATGTCATGAGAACGCATGAAATACTGCAGTGAAATAACTTAGCTTTTGGTATATTACACATAATTTTGGTTGGAGGGAACCACTAGAGATTATCTTATTCACCTTTCTGCTCCAATCAGCTTTAGCTTCAGAGTTAGATCACTTTGCTTAGATCTTTTTTTTTTCTGCTCTGACTATCTCTGGCGACGGATGTTCCTCCATCTTTTGAATCCCTATGCCACTTGAGAAAGATAGCAAATGGTCTTAAAAACATAACATCATCAATTTTTTTCGAGGCATTGCTGCCTAGTGGGTTTTTCCCCCTCTGGAAGAGAGAGAGAAGTATCACTGAAAGGAAGCGCAAAACAAAACCTCTACACATGAGAGTACCATGGCTGCTTAGATTCTTCTTTTCTCCTGAGGAGAATCTGAGGTCCTTTCTAGAGAACTCAAACTGGTTTTCTACAAAGATGCTTCTACTTTTATTCCTGATTTTCCCTTCTTGTCTTAGCAGATTACAAAGCCTTTAAGTTTCCCTCTTGGAAAGGGAGTCACCTAAGTGATCCACCTAAGTCCTCTTCTCCGGGAGGATACCCATATTACTCTGTTATGTGATGCATCTTGAGAATGGTTCAAGCGGTGGCCGTTGGCCTCTGCATGGCCCTAGGACACCCTCACTCCCTGGAAACTTGCACTCTTGGAGGCCACTAGCCTCAAATATCCCTTGGTAAAACCCCGATGCCCTGGAGAAAGGGATGGAGGAGCCATCCATGCCTTGTCATGAAGCCAAGATAGTATGAAAGGCTATGAGAAAGTTCCTGTCGGCCATGGGAGATTTTCTTGTGCTCACTGCAAAGGTTTCCTCTCGTATGTGCTTGCACATCCATCGCTCCTTTGCCTCTAGAGCCTGCCTGGAGACTGAGCTTAGAAAGCTGTTAATTATTTCAGTGTGTGCATGTGAGTGGCATGGATAAACCTTTGGGGTCACCTTGCAAAGATGGCATGAAACCAAGCGCCACCAGGCAGAGGAGAGACCCAGTGGTTTTATGTAGGCGCCCAGCCTGGTCTTTTCGCATTATTTTTATTTTAATCCTGTTATGCGTAAGCATGAATTGAGGCTGAGCTGTGCTGTTTGCGTAAACAACGTCTCGCAAGGGAGCTGGCAGTGGCCTGGGCAGTCGTGCCAGCGCAGTGAAGGACAATGTGTGGTTTCCCTCCCACAAAGATGCCCTCCGGCACATCTGTGTGGCCGTGCAAGGATTTCCATGGCAAGGGGAGAGGGTTGTGCGATGGCATGATGTGAATGAGACCGGGGAAAAGAATCGGGGCAGACATCTAAAACTCAGTGATTTTTGCCATTAAGTGATATCTGAGTAGAATATACCCTGCCTTGGCTTTATGTCTGTGCAGAAGCAGGAATTCCATCCTGTTGGCTCCTCTTTGGCTTTCGGGAAGTCTCTTTTCAGAGACACTTTGGGCTGGGGTTGCGGATTTCTTTATTCAATCTTAATATAAAAATCAGACTTCCTTATACTGAACTATTTTCCATCAGAACATGAGAAAAAACATCTTGACTCCAAGGGTGACAGAGCCTTGGAGCAGGTTGCCTTAAGGGGTGTTGTAGTCTCTGTCCTTAGAGACATCCAAACCCTGACACGATCCTGTGCCACATGCTCCAGGTGGCCCTGCTTGAGCAGAGGTTGGGCCAGGTGATCTCCAGAAGTCCCTTCCCACCTCAGCCCTCCTGTGACTCTGTGGCTTTCCCCATGCTCCCCTGATGGGTGGTGGACCCAAGAGCCATGGAGAAAACCATTGAGGGCAGAAGAGGTTTGGGAGCAGGGCATGGGAGGGAAGCAGGTTGTCCTCACAAACGGATAAGCTGTTTGGTGCTCTGAGGTGCCAGGGTTTCCAGCTCTCCTCCTGGGAGTATTAGTCCAAATTCTCTCAAAGAAACAGGTATGTAGAAATGCCGCCTCTGCCATCTTTTTAGCACTGCCACTCAGGGGCTACATTTTCCTGCAGGATGGAGTTGCCAATTAAAAAAAAAATACATTGAACAAAGTTACTAGGTGATGGCTGCCAAGATGCTACCTTGGAGGCATTGCAGGAGGCAGCAAACAGCCAGAAAGGGGGGAAGGAGAAAACATAACCGAGTGCAATTTTTGTGAACTACCAAGGCTGACAGTGTTTGTGGTTTCCTGTTTTCATTATGTGCATTGTTTTATTGTTTGGCAAGGTTTTTTTTTTTTTTTTTAGTTTTAGTTTTAAGAGATAGTCGCT
>NW_010583642.1:263324-287267 GCF_000705375.1 Tinamus guttatus | reverse complement strand
CAGCAGGTTCTTTCAAAGACGTTCTAGTTTACCGTTTCATTCTCTGCTTGTGCTTCCTCCTTGCACATCTTCAGATGGGCTTGCATGTCCACCTGGGATGACACTTGTTCACCAAACAGACTGGGGGCCTCTTCTGTATGGGCCTCTGCAGATGGCATATAGCTTTAAATAGAGTCTCTAGAGATGTTTTTGGCTTTTCTAAGAAAATGAAAGCTAAAAATTGCTTTATTCGCCAGAGCCAGCAGATGAGAACTGGAGTACCTGAGAGGTAGGAGAGAATGAGAAAATGCAGTTTTGAATCACAGAGAGACAGATTAGAGAAAACAGGAATGGAAGGGACCTGACTGTGAATCGGAAACTCTGCACAGCTCCCTGAAACAGGCTGCTTTAGTTCATACTCTCTTCCTCCACAATTTGGCTTTAAATGGGGAAATCTATCTGTCTCCACGAGCAACAGTGCAAATCTTCACAGCCAACTCTGCCCACCAGCTTTCCTTCTTTCATTTGCCTTGTTTTGGCTTCTCTAGATATGAGCTGCACTGCAGAGATTAGAGGGACAACCGTCTGCAAGCTGTTGATACTGGGGCAAAAGCTGCTGAAAACTGGCGACGTGCCTAGTCTGCAACCTCAGAGCCCTCTGCAAAACGCAGCGGGAGCCCACAGCACGTCCACGTCTTTTAAGAAAAGCTCCTCTTATAACAGAAAAAAAAGCGGGGGAGAGGCACTTGTACTGCTGCCCATTTCATGGGTTTATAGACATCAGTAAGTTAATAAATTACAATATCTTGCTAAGTGGCAGAAGAGATACCATGTCTCTTCCCGCAAGAAACCTTCGACGACTTCTCCATAGGTTTGGATCTCTTCTGGAAGAAATATTTTGATACAAGGTGTATTTTTTCATTCTGTCCCTTCAGCATTTGATTATTTTCTTTGCATGTCCTGTGAAAATAGCACATGTGCAAGTATGATCCTTATCGAGGAAGAGGATCAAACAAGGATGAGCTGTACATGGTCGATGTCACTCACCCACTTTGCACACTCAAAGACTGAATAGTGATGTGATTAGAGCAAAACCCTACACTGAGAACTACTTGAGCTCAAAAACCAAAAGATGGTTTGATCTGGTTTTACGATATGCAGGGGGGCTTTCTCTCCCAGGGTCCAATGCCCTGGGTTTTGGTAGTGGCATGAAGACTCCAGTTGCCAGTTTTATAAGGTATTCCTCACACTGGAGGCAAACCGATGGAAAATACAAAAGAAATTTGTCCTAAGGTCTTAGATGTCACAAGGTAACACAAGGTAACAAGGTAACAAGGTAACAGTTCTTATTTTTTAATTTTGTGATGTTTTATAGGGCCTGACTCATACTTCTCAAATGCCTAGGGTTAACAAACATTTTGTCTGTCTGTTCATAGCTTTTTTTTTTTTCTCTGCTTCTTCTTCTATTTATCTTTGAGTGTTGGCACTGTGTTTGCAGTAGCATGGAAACAAAACCCAGACAGTCAAGGACATTCGCAAGCACAGCTTAAGCTGTGTCCTTCACAGAAACCTGACATGTCCGGGCTGGAGGCCGATGCCGCAGCTGCCCTTCTTCAGTTGCATCCAAGAGTTTTGGGAAAAGGCTGGTTTCCCTCCTCTGACAGGTTGCTGAGCCTTCTCTCCATTTGCTACCAATGCTGTCTGGATGCATTCACAGCTCATAATCTAAGCCTTTTATCTGATCTGAGACATATTTTTGTTGTCTCATTCATGCACTTTTGCTCATTGGAGGCATCCTTTGCCGATGTTGGCAGCACAGCCCGGTGCCAATAAGACTCAGTTGGGCTTTTCAGGATCGTCTTAGCTCTTACAGTGAAAGAGCTGGGAGCATTTGGCAAGTTAAATGTGGTCCTGGCGTACGTGCTGGATGATGCTACCAGTGAAGTATACCAGCTCTATGGCTTAGCAGCAGCTGGGGTTCCTGCATAACAGACCATGTCATGTTTGGCAGCCAGGAAGGAGAGAAGTTGCTTTAATCTTACTCTGTGAATAAGACCAATTTTGTGACCTTTCTGGCATCAGTCATAGCTGGGAGCTGAATCTGGACAAGACCTACTAATTCCAGATATGCAAGTATGAGAGAAGAGATTGCTCAATCCGTGCCAGTGATATGCCTCACGTCATCTCAAGATGTGGTCCTCTTTGTGGTGTTTCTTATGTGTCATAGCAAGAGAAGTTGAGCAGCATCTCCTGCTTCACACTGAGATCTAATCAAAAGGTCCCAGCGTCTTCCGCAAGCAAGTCCGTTGACTTGCTTAATTGTGTGGCCAGTCTCTAGATCATCTTTCCTCTTCCAAAGGTTGTAATTAGGGTAATAACTGCCTAGCCTCTAGCCATACTGACTGAACACAAATCCTCTCTAGTCACGGCAAGAGGTGGTCATGCAGATGTGTCCCTTTTTTTGGTGCATGACATAGAGCTTGTCTCTGCAAGAGACATCCTGGTGCTTCAGGCAGGAACCCTCTCCTCTCTGACTCAGCCTGGAGCAAGAAACCCCAGAGACACTTTCATGATGGAAGAATTTCTGTAGAAATTATGATCTGACTAATAATGACTCAGCTCTCTGTAACAAGGCAGACGTCCACTTGCTTATTCTAGGTCTTTGCTGCCGTTAACTGAGGCTTGAGACCAAGTCTTCTTGTAAGCAAGACCCTAAATGATTTCCTCAAAATCACACATCAAAACCAAGAGCTGCATGCTGAACTCCCATGTCCTAGACCATGTCTAAGCCCTCCTCAAGCCTGTCTTACCACTGTTCACCCTTCAGGACTCAATCACAAAAATGCAAGCAGTCTTTAACCCCAAATCTATCTTTCCTGACCTGTTGAGAAATTCCCTTCCACGTTACAGACATTACGCAGGCAGTTTTGGCTGTAATATGCCTGTTTTGCTGCCCTGGCGTGCTGGGATTGTGCTGCATCCCACAAAGCAGGTGCCTCATATCGTCTGGAAAGAGCCGCGTTTCAGCATGGGGATGAAGCGGATTTCACAGGCGGCTCAAGGATCACTTTCAAGCTTGGATCTTGTGAAGTGAAAAGCCAGCTTTATGCATTTATATTATTGAGGCACATTTCAGGGTGGGCATTTTGATGGAAAAATACCATCAAGCACAAAGGAAAAAGGGCATTTTTTGAGTCTTATGCTCTTGTTGCAAGCCATAGTGCACTTGCTGTAACCTCTAGTAACAAAAAATGCACTATGGCAGGAAAGGAGCAGCCAGCAAGCTCAGAAATGCTCTTCCCTGATAAGCACAACCCTGGCACCAATGGAAGCCCACACACCCCACACCTGAGGAACGTCTGGCATCACCTGGTAAACCCAGCATTCAAGTCAAAGCAGGAATCCTGGCTGTGCTTGTGGAAAGGAGGGTGCCAGGAATGGTTTTCTTTAGCTGATTTATGACTTTACCTGCCAAATATTCTTAGATTGGAATGCTTTTTTTTCCAACATTGCCCTGATGCAGGAAAATAGGATCATGATGCCGTTGGCATGGCTCACACCAGCCTGCTCTCCCTCTTTCATTACCTCTCCACTTTTTTTGTGGGGAAAAAAGTGGAAAAGCATTACAGGCTTTCTAGCATCCTTATTCTGTCCTGACATCACTTTATAACTCAAGATGTAGATAGGATGCAGCCGGGGAGAGGGACGTGGGTATTCTGCCAAGCTCACCTGTCCTCCAGTTCACTACACCCAGCTAGTTAATTTCCCTGCAAAGTCTCCTTGTGCTTTTCTTTAAAATCATCCTTGGAATCCATTAAAAATCCCTTCAAGACAGCAAGTGTGGCTCCTCTCCACTGCAGTGATGCTGCATGCAGGAACAAAACAGGCAGGAAGGCAGTCAGAGCATATTGGGGTTGGGAGAAGTAGGTGAATTAATTGCAGTCTCTGTCGGTGCTGATACTGAGCTGTCCTTGTGCCTGAAATCCTGGGGCAAGTTGCTTCAAACTGGCCAGGTTATTTTCTTTTTCCCTCAGGAATAGACAAAAGAACCCACAGGGAGATACCAGCCCTTGACCATGGGGCTTCTTGACGGGAAAGAAGCTGTGGGAACAGACCCAAGGCTTGTTCAAATCATGCATCGAGTGCTCAGAGCGTTGCAGCATAAATCTGGTGCTATCAGGGACTGGTACCATTAACATATCACTTGCCCCTGAGAGCCCAGTTTTCCTCATTTGCAGGCTGCACCCAGTAACTACATACTCATACTAAACTTGCACTTCTGGGCTGAGCCATGGCAGCTTTCTCTGAGGGCAGTTTTCCTTGTTTTCTGAAGTCTAGCAGCAATACACAACTCTACATGCAGTCCAATACTCCCCAGTTTTCCCTGAAGCTGGTGTACACATTGGTGGCACGTCTTCCCATGACAAGGCTTGGTGACCCTGCTCAAACCACCTGCATCTGTGAGTTTCATCCTCATTTTAAAAGTCAAAATGGAGTTAAGAGCGTCAGATGAACACAAAGTTTTCTTACATCCTCAAGGCTTTGGTCATACCCGCTGGCTATGGCATGGTTGTGATGGGGAGGATTTCAAACCGAACGTGGGCAGGGTCTGCACCGACAGCTTTAGCGAGTTGCAGAGCTGTTGATATCAGTGGCAAGGCTTGGCAAAACCATGAAGTATTAAGAGGTGTTCAGGTTAGCTGATGTGTGTGGAGCTTAATGAGAATTAAAGTCACCATCCTGAACCTCAAGGGTGTATTTCCTACTTGTTGATTTGCACTGATTTGGACAAGCAAGGCACAGTCAGGATTTTGGATGACTTCGTTCCTTGCGTTTTGTTATTTCTTTCCTGGGAGATAAATACCTGATATGAGGCATGAATTTTGTGAACTCACTTCCTGAGCAGGGCACGTTGTTTTTTTTTTTCTTATATGTGTTTCCCCATAGACTTTGTATTTCACAAACCTTCAAATCAAAAGCAACTAAAAATAGAGAGATATTTGGTTTCCCAAAAACATATTAAGAAAGAAAAACAGTCACTCTGCTTTCTGTCATGTTGCAAAACCACACAACAGCAAAGTGTGGTCAAGAATGCCAAAGTGTTTCATAGATCATTTTCTTCTAAAATTAAGCAGTTCTCATTCGCAATACCAAATGGTTATGGGGATTCTTTGCCTTTGTAACAGAAAAATCTTCGGGTTTTTCTAGCTGATCTGAATAATCTGGAGTTTCAGTCTCCCAAGACTTCCAGAGTGTCGTACACTGAAACCCTTTAGGGCACTCAATGTGCCGCACATCCCTTGTCTTTGCAGCAGGAAACCTGATGTTTCCAGAAAACAGCAAAAAAAACACTGAGACACACACATGCCTAAATGCATCTCTATCAGTCTATATTTTCAAGTGCCTCATTTAGAGTTTCAATTTAAGTCAGCCTGCATACCCTTTAAACTGCAGGAAAAGCATCTAACTTCTGGCATTGCTCATCCATGAAGAACTCAGTAAATATGACAGAGTGCTAAGGTCTTGCATTTAATTCCTCTGAGTTTTTATGGAACGTGGTGAAAGCCAAAGATGGTGAGATTTAGGAGATCAGATGCACAGCAGGTTGGCTACACACTGGAATTGAAGTCGGCTCTGCAGTGCTGTATTTCTGAGTACATGCGTCTTCTGAAGAACTGATTTCTTAAAGCTAAGAACTCCTGTATATAATTCTAGTGTTGCCAGGCCATGGGGTTTCTTTCACAAGTCTTGCAATTCACTGTGATACTTTTCTAAAGCCTGATATGTTGGATTTGCAAAACTTTCAGCTTTCCTTAAATAAATAAACAAAACTCCTGGCTGACTTGACTGTAGGGGAAAAAAAGAAATCTTAAAAAACATGACCAGAGCATGACCCAGAAGTTGGAAAACCCCAAAACTTGGGAAAAGAAAACAATTTACTACTATTTTTTTTTTTTGGTCTTGCAATATAGAAGCCAAAGGCACCATCCATCTTCTGATAGACCAGTTGACAGTTCCCAGCAGGTCAGGCTCCTCAAGCAGGACAGAACTCCATGTGCTGCCTTGCTTTGTAGGGATGCCCTTCTGGTTTTTCTCATTTTTGTCATACCCGTGTCAGCCTGTCAAATCCTTTCCTGTAGCCCAATATATCTCACGACACCATTTACCTCAGTGAGGAGCCTGAACCCTTGGGCTGAATTTTTCCCTGTAGGTGCCATGCAGAGGCCGAGAGCAGCTTCCTCGCTTTTATTTGCCACAACAAAAGCAACTGTCATTCAACTTCACTTTTTGTGAATCACTTTGGAAAACAACTTTTTCACTTCCTTTGTTGATGGCTGCAGAGGCAAAATAGAGACATAGGAAGGGCAAAGATCTCAGTGCTCTCCTGACTCCCTGGTCCTGCAAGATCCAGATGTTCTGTCAGGCCACAGGGACCACGCTTTGGGCAAGAAGGATTAAGTATTAAGTTCATAAATGTTTTAGGAATCGAGAGGAGGGCTTGATGCAGGTCCTTACTTAACCCTTGAGCCTTGCAAGTATCAGTGTCCTTGTTTCGGGATACACACAGGAAATCTGTTGCCTGTAGATAAGGTCTGATGGACAGGGCAGCCCTACCAGGTGTCGATGTCTATGATCTGGCAATGAATCTCTGTGGTGCCAAAAGGAATGCTGTGATTTTCCAGATAAATCTGGCGGAGTAGACAGAAGTTGTGACTGACGTGGTGGGTTAGGTCTCACTTCATCCAGCTGGAGCTGAGTCAGTCCATTCTAGTAAGTGCTAAAATTTATTTCACCAAATTTCTTCAGTGAATCTCACTATTACATCTGCATTTTGAAACTGAGAGGGGAAAAAGAAAAAGCACTAGCTCGCTTCTTGGGCACCTCTGCCATAAAATATTTCTGTGCTTTTCCGATGAATTTTCCTCTTAAACCAAGCAAGAAAATTGCTTCATTTTAATCCTACCAATACTTATTTTTGGTATTGTTTGTCTGGAAGCCCTGGTCAGAATCAGAACTTTATTGTCTTAGATGCTGTGGAAAGACAAAGGGAGACACAGCCTTGCTCTTTGAAGAACCAGCTGATTCAGGGATCCAGGCTTGGCATGAATACCGTAGAAGAGCTGACTAAAATGGCCTGATGGTCCTCAGGGAAATACCCATTCACAATTAATGGATAAATATGCAAATATAGTGTGTTTGCCATCAAGAAATTAGTACTCTGTGTTGGGGCTGAGGAGAACTAAGAGTCCAGCTGCGATTCTCCATTTCTTTTATTCTTTGAATCCAGGCTGGGTGCATTTCTGGGAGTTGTGCTTTGGGCAAATGCAAGGTTTTGGCCACCGTTCAAGGGTGACTCCACGGAGAGCAGCCTCCAAACTGTCTGCAGTTTCATCTCGTACTTGGATGCAATCCACTATGGAAGTAAGAGCCACCCATGGAGCTCTGATCTAATTTTAAACTTTATGAGAGCTTTCAGAGAATTTGATGTAGATCCTCAGTTGGGGGCTGAAGGAGATGGAATAAAATATATACATGAGATAGTTGGCTAGATAAATAGGATCCTAGCAGGGAAGGCCCATCATGACATAAACACAGATGCTCCTTAACAATTAGATATTCATAAGGACTATTTATGTTTGTCTGAGCATTATACAATCCATAAAAAATTCAAGTGAAGCAAGATAAAGCAGGGATGCCTGGTTGACTTGACTCAAACTTACCTGGAATGGTCCCAGAAGCATGAGGAAAAGGTAACGAGTGACCATTGGAAAGACACATTTGTGATGGCACTTCATGGAAATAGGATGGAGAAGAGTCATATTCTGTGGTTTTGATGCCTCAAATTTCTGTAGGTTTCCTATAAATGGAAATGATAATGGTCCTATGTACACTTTAACACCATAATTCATCCAAAGATCAATTTTTGGCAGGAAAGAGTCTCTTATCTGTGTCTCTGCATTGCCAAAACTCACTTCTTTTGTAGTTGAGTTTGAGATTGAAGGTTGAGTTGCCTTTATCATTATTGTTATTGTCTGGAGGAGGTTCAGGACTGAAATAGAGCCCCATTGGGCCCAGTCTTCCGTACACCACAAAGAGAGGCTCCATCCCAAAACCTTGCCGTCAGAATATAAGGGAAAAACATATCACACAGATTAAGAGTGCCAAAAAAGTACAGTTATGATATCAAACAGATTAGGAGTGCCAAAAAAGTGCAGCTACACTGTCAGTCACGGCAGTAGGCAGTGGATTACTGTCCGGTTCCCTTTAGCAAAGATATTTCAGTTGAGGGCATCCGTGTTTGAAACAATTATCCATCCACATTATTTTTTCACTTTCTCTTCACACAATCATAATGATATCACCTTTTTCTTTCCTCCTTCTCAATTTTGTCCCTTGGAAGACTGGAAATTTGTTGCTCAGTTCTTGACAAAACTGAGGCTTTTGCTTGGATTTCAAACAACTGTTTTGATGGGATTTTTGTTTTAATATATTTTGATTGT
Organism: Tinamus guttatus; assembly: GCF_000705375.1. The sequence continues at coordinate 278,787 of NW_010583642.1, read as the reverse complement.
TACCCCTCCCTCTCCTCTGCCCCTATTATTATATTTTTCCAATACTTTTTGAATATGCAGATCCCAGGTGCTGAAACTCAAGGACGTGGCCAGATGAAAAGGCCAGCTCCAACCATGAATTCCCACGGATCCAGTGTAATCTGAGTCCCAAGCCCAGACTGCAGATAATAGACTTTGGCATGGAGCTTTTATGCTTGTGCAGAGCCAGCTAAGCAGAGTGAGCCCTTAAGCTGACCCGTGAGTAAGCACAGCATACTTGCTGCATTATAAGCACATCAGCACATAGAGATATGGATATCCAAGCTTGTGCTTGCTAAGATGTTTTCATCCAGTGAGTGCTGGATTTGGGAAAAGCACATTTAGGTATTTAGCTATATCCAGACGATTCCTTTTGGGGTGCAGCTGATGCAGAATGGGATGCTCTGCCATATGGAAATGGTACTGGTTGTGCTGGGACTTTTTTTTTTAAAAAAAAAAGGATTAAGGAAAGTGGTCTCTTTTCATTTCTGCAGTGGATAGATATATCAGTTTTCTGCCTGCATTACTCTGGGGGCCTGAGCAGAGGAGTCCTTCCTCCTGTAATGTTGCCACAGCCTTAAAGAGGTCAGGGCTGAAGTTTCCAGCTGCAAACTGGAAGAGATTTTAAAAAGTTTAGATCCCATTTAGGCTGCTAAGGAAGGACAACCTCTGTTTTGATCTTTGTAGACAGATTTTATACATGCCTCGACATTCTTAAGTTCTTCTTGAAATCCAGGGCATTATTTTGATGCCTAAATAATTGTCCTTGTAACCGAATTTGGTGTCAGCTTTTTTTCCAGCTTTTGGGCCTGGGTATGCCATGAATCAGGATTATTTTTTCCCCATCATTGCAATCATTTGTAGCCCGAAATGATGGTTTTATATTTCCGCGCACTGCCGTGACATCCAGTCCCACAGACCGTCTCGGCCGTTTGGCTGCCCTTGACACTTGTCCATCATGCAGGACACTGTGCAAGGACATATCCGAGTCAGCACAGACATGTCCAGGAGGCCGGTACCACTTCATTTTGAAATCTGCTCCCTTACTGCCCTCCCTGTCACTGCTGGGGTTTCTCCAGAGTGTCTCCTGCATCCAGCTTCTGCCATGTCCTTGGCCAAACCCTGCACCACATCTCCCTGGGGCTCTGCTTGAGATTACCTCATTTCATAAGAGCTTTTTTTTCTGTCCAGTTCCATTCTGCTGAGACTGGTGATATTTATGAATCAAGATTCAAGACACTGTCCTATTTCCCATCCCGCACTTGTTTTCTACTGGACTGAGTTTCCTGGTTATCTGTATCTATCTGCCCAGGGCTTTCTTGATCTGCTATTTTTTTGGCAGGGGAACTAACTTTGTATTTTATATTTTGCCACTTTCCTCTCCTGCTCCGTCTCATCTTGTCCAAGCCTAGCTCTTCTCTTTACATATCTTCACTGAGCCAAGGAGGCCACCGGTGGCTTTTCTGCAGGCCTAAATCAAGTTTTCTTCCCCTTTTCACTGGTGCTTAAGGTGTTTTAGTGCAGTGAGGATGCCATGGACAGCATTACTTTAGAAAATGAACATAATTTTCAAGGAGCTCAGACCACCCTCAAAGAGGAGGAACTGAAATCACTGCCTTTGCTCCTGCTTTGCCATCTGAACAGTCATGCACTCCTGGCACTCAGTGTTGCTCCAAATCTGAGCTGCCGTGGCACTCAGCGAAGGAAGAGGTTTAACTGCTGAAGAGGTTTGAGCGCGGAAGGTTTCCTTTCAGAAATTAAGCCTGCAGTTTGTAAATGCAAAAATAGCAACTCTAAAAATAGAAGGTCATAGTCATCCCTAATTCTAACTTGATTTTAACATGCTTTCCTTGCTTTTTCACTGAACCCTGGTGGGCCATTTCTGTCTCAGTCCTATGAAATGAAATCTGTAGGAACTAGTTCATCTACTGCTGCCATTTTTTTCCTAAAGGTTTAGGATTTTGTAGAACATTTCAGCAAGACACACCAGTGACCCAAAGAATTCCCCATAGATCTGAAACTGATTTGATGATCCCCACTCCTCCTCAAATTCCTGGTAAACTTTTTGTCTTGTTTTCTCAATTTTTCAAAATCTTATGGGGGCAAACACCATGTCTAGGATCCTGTGCCTGCTGAGATGATAGAGTTGTTCTTCTCACTTGGATCTGCAAGACAGAGTGAAATGTCTCATGAAGATGCTCTGCCATTAGCTGGAAGCTGGGATGCAACAAGGCCAGCAGCAACTATGCAGCACTGAGAGTATCCTTAAAATACCTTTAAGTAAAAATAGGACATCTTACATGTGTTGTCATAGCAGAACAAGGATATGGAGATGCCACCTCCACAGTAGTTGCGTCGTTTTTTCAAGCTCACAAGTCTAAAGAGAGAGATCTTCCCAATCGCCCAACCTCTCCCAGTTTTCAAATCTGCCTAATGTAAAGGGATTTTATACTTGTTTCTGGATTAGGGGCTCTGTGGTGCAGGCACTTTTTAAATTTGTGAAAAGCACTTACCCTTGAACAGGTGAAAAGATAAAAGAGAGCAAGTCCCACCTCAGTTGTCCTTTGGTAATTGTAACATTTTGTCTAACAAATATAAGAAATCCTTTGCTTTTGCACATATGCCACACACTTTTTGCCTTAATCAAGTGTGGGGCAACCATCCCCTCTTGAGAAACTGGGTCTCTCTGCTTTTTGGACATGATGGCCTATGCTAATACTAAAAAATCAAGATCAGGCTTGTCAGCTTATTAAGAAGCTGCTCTTGCCTTGCTGTGTGGCACAGCCTTCCTCTTCCAATAGTGGAAAGCTGGCGGAGTTGATACCCAGCTGCCCAAACTGTATGAATTGCTGTATAAACAGAGTATTTATTTTGGTGGTGCGGCCTCTTAGAAATCAGTAGGGAGGACCAGAGCATCTAGCCGGAGTGACAAAACTGCCCAAAAAAGGTTTCAGCTCTTCAAAATGCTAGTGAAAGGGAAGGAGGTGGCCAGGCCTCTGCCCTGGGGCTGCAAGAGGCATCCTGGCTGTGCAGAACTGCAGCCACGGGCTCACCATGTGCTCCGGGGAGATCAGAGGGGGCTCGCGGGGCTGAGCCAGTGTGTGCCAAGTCCCGTGGCAAGCCGGGAAGCCGAGCCGTCCTCCTGCTGAGCCAAGCATCCAGCGGAATTCCTCCTGGGAATGGCCTCGGCCATCCGCTTGACACACAAATTGCAGTCACGTGCGGAGGCCCCGGCTCATACTGCTCCACAATGGCCCCAAAAACTGGATTTTGGGGTCCTGCAACAAGGGACCGATCCATGGATGGGTGGTTTGCCTGTGTGTGTCTTGTCTTCCTTGTCCTGCATCTCCCCTCAAGGAGCTGGCGCTCTCCGCACCGTGCGGGTCCCTTCGCCACAGTCCGTCGCCTCTTGGCCGACTTCCACCTGGCAGCTTTTCAGCTAAACCCCGCAGACAAAACGGGCCCTTTCTTCCTCTCCCAGAGCCCGGGAGCCACCAAGGAGGACCCTGGGATTATAGCATTAATGGGAGCAGGGGAGGCTTGTTCTGTGTGTCACGAGCGGGGATTTATCCCTGCTCTCAGTGTCCGACGCAATCCCTGTCATGAGAGAGAGGCGCTGGGGGCTTCGGCGACTCCCTGGGGCCAGCTCAGAGAAGACACAAGTTCCTTGGTGGTGCAGGGCAGGGAAAGGTGTTGTATTAGTGAAGCTGTCAGTGGCTTCAAGATTCCCTGAGCATGCCCTATTTCTTGTATTTTGTCTAAAATGCATAGAGATTCCTCCATCTGCAAAGGGATGAACTCCAAAGGAGAAAAGCCATCATCCCCATCCCCTTTCTCCATCCCACCTCACAAAAGAGCATCAAACCAACAGAAACCCAGCAGTAGAGTGTGATCAAGCCCCAACATTTCTCACTAGAGCTTTACAGCAAATGCTACCCTGTGTTGGCAGCCTCTGCATGGCCCAACACTGAAGCCTGAACGGTTTTTTACTAAATATTTGCAAAATATTTGGTGCATTTGGGTTTTTCAGGAACATTGTGTGTTATATTAGGACAGGCTCTTCTTTATCTTAAAACTCAGTCCATTGGCAGACTCCAAACTCTCCATGCCACTTGGAAGATACAATGTAAGGTAACGTGATCTGCAGGGGTGCCTGAAGTTTTTCATCGGCACCTTTAGAGCCCTTTCCACTCTTCATAGTGTTTCTCCATGCAATTATCTTGCTGGGCCCCTGCATGGCACCTGGTAAAACAGGATTTGATCTAAACTGAGGCCTCCAAGTGCCCTGGAGCAAATCCTGCCTGGTTACGTTAGCTGGGCTACAGCCTCCTCCTTATTTTCTCTTTGCACTGAGGAGTGGGAATAGCCAGGAATAAAGGAAAACTGACAGAAAACAAATAGGCCCTGCCAGTGCCAAAGAAGCTTTGTATGGAGTTAATTCCTTGTTGTCTGTTATACACTGCAGTGATTTCAGACCCGCTTTAATCCAGCTCTCCCACAACCAGCGCAAGCTTGCACAGATGCAGCTGAAAGTGAAATTAGAGCCCTGGTCCGTAAACAGCTCGGTCAAGATTAAAGGTGCTCTATAAATGCATAGTGCATTGGTGTAAGGTGTTTCCAGCTGAGAGTGAATGGGATTATCCTTCAAGAAAAACACCAGCCTGCAGAAACCAGACTCTGGAAACCCATTATAGGAAAAACTGATACACCGGGGACAAAGAAAAAACTGTGTTATCTGGCTTTCTTTGGTAGCAAATAGGGTTCAAATGCGGTCACCTGTGATGCAAGGTCTTCATGGGGTTGATTGCTTCTGACCTGCAGAAGGACCTGCTCTCCTGGTGCTGCTTCTCCTCCAGCTGGAGACAGCCATGTTATAGATGGACTGCTCTGTGCCCCCTCCTCCCCACTCTGCCCTTCCTGGCCCCAGGAAATTTGGGGTACGAATGTGTCAAAACATTAATTTTTGGCTTGTTGCTGGGAAGCCAGAGTGGCATCTGAAGCCACAGAGATGCCGCAGAAATGTACAGTGTGTAGAGCTCTGAAAAGAGCCATCCTCTCTCTTTCTGTCTGTGGTACCACATAGCAATGATGATTTTAATTCCAATTTCATGTTTTTCCCTCACCTGTTATAAATGCAGAAGGTCACAGTTTTGATCTGCTGGCATTATACTCTGGTCTCTCTTCATATTATATGAATCTTTTGCCTTTCCATGGAGAGGAACAGGTACAAGTGTTGAGGAATATTTTAAGCTCCATTTTGGTAGAAGTTTTTTTTTGTTTTTGTTTCTTGTGATCAGTGACACAGAGTCTAGTTGGAGATGAGTAGACAGTAGTGTCCCCCAGGGGTCAATACTGTCTTCAAACCCAGTCACTTTCACCTGTGTGAAGGGACAGGCTGCCCTTCTACTCTGCCTCTGGAGTACTGGGTCCAGTTCTGGGCTCCGCAGTATGAGGGACACAGAGCTACTGGTATGAGTCCAGCATAGGGGCTACAAAGGTGGTGAGGGAACTGGAGCATCTCTCCTCTGAGGCGAGTCTGTGAGAGCTGGAGATGTTGAGCCTGGAGAAAACTGAGAGGAATCTTAACAGCGTGTATAAATATCTTAATGGAGAGTCCCAAGAGGATGAGGCCAGACTCTTTTCACTGGTGCTTAGTGAAATGATGAGAGGCAACAGTGACAAACTGAAACACAGGAAGGTCCACATGAACTTGAGGGAAAACCCCTTTACTGTGAGAATGACAGAGCCCTGTAGCAGGTTGCCCAGAGAGGCTGTGGAGTCTCCTTCACTGAAGATGTACAAACATCATATGAACAGAGTTAGTGTGCTGTAGGTGACCCCACTTGAGCAGAGGGGTTGGACAAGACGTTCTCCAGAGGTTCTCTCTAACCTCAGTCCTTCTGTGATCCTTCCAGACTCTTCTACAAATTCACTGATTCACTGGTTTAGAGCTAATCGTATTTGCAGATGGCAAGTTCTCAGCAAACAACAGTGTGTGAATTGGCTAAGCACTCCTGTTTTCTCTTGACACATAAGCTAAATCCAGCGACTAGATGCATGCTAGATCATGACTGACACTTTGGGAATGTTTCCTCTGTTAAAACACAGAGCAAGGATTGAGGGATCTTACCTGTTGAGGATTTCAGGAGCCTAGGGCCAGACCCATGAAGAGTTGCTGGGTCACCAGTCACCAAGGACTTAATGTGGAATATTTCTAAAAGCCTGGTTCTCCTGGCTAGACCTGCTGGAAAAATGCACCAAGATGCAAATCAGCTGGATTGTGCTGCCCTGAAGTGACGCAATGATTTCCAAGCCAGCAGTTCACAGAGGGGTTTGACACATGATGTTAGTGGTGATTAAATACGGAGCTCCCTGCTGCTGAGCAGCGTTGTGTGGCACTGTGCCGGCCACAGGATCAACTGAGGACAGCAGGTAGGAAGGGACCTCCCTGCAGGAGCCTGTCCAGAACTTCCCCTTCCCTACCCATCATCCTAATTGTCCCATTGGAAATCATCTGGGAGGAAAACGCTTGGAGGGATCTTAGGAAAATCAGCTGTGAAGATTTGAATTCAGCAATAGCTAAAACAACTGAGATTTGCTTTTTCTCTGATGTTCACAATGTAAAGAGAAAATCAACTGACAGCCTTGGCCAAGAAGGAGAAACTGCACTTGCTAGCCTGGTGACCTTGATAAAAATCACTGGGGTCAGTGATTCTGGATGTGCACACAAGTATGTAGACCCCATGAGGTCTGCTGCCTTTTAACTTCATCTTGGCGCTTTGTGGACTAACTTTGCATCTGACTATGGAGCTCTGAGTACTCTGTGATATTCTTGCAACCCAGATTCCCTAAGGACACCGAGCAACATTGCCTCCCCTCTCACAAGCAGATGGGTGCCCAAGCTCTGCCACTGTTCCACAGGTGGTCACTAGGTCCAAATCAGCCATTTTCCAAACCGGTTCCTTCTATCTCCCTTCTGTTATATTCAGTAGCCCAAGGCCTACCACTTCCAGATGGAGCTCTGAACATTCAGATTCAGAAATTGATTTTCTCCACAATTCAGAGCAAGAATTTGATCGTGGATATCCAGCTCCTAGTTAGAACCTGGTCTGAGGTAGTTCTTCCTCTATAGGTCTTTCTGGAGTCAGTCCTTCTTTTGGCCCAGAGAGAAAAAAAAAGCGCTTTTGTGAAGCTCTGGTCTGGGTTCATATTTTTTTATGCTGGTGAATATTTAGGTGTTTGGACCAGAAAACTTCCGTGGGAGAACATTCCCCTCTCCTGGAAGAACAATTCATATCTTTGATGGGAGGGATAAACCCCGATAAGTAGTTTGGTGTCTGAGTCGCTTTATAGCTGTAAAGTTATAAAGCAGTTAGACCAATATCTCAGCTCTGCTGTCCTGCTATTCCAGAGAATGTGGACTAATCAGGCAAGGTGCAGCACAGAGTACACAAAAGTTGGGCTGGTCTGAGACAACAGAAAAGGGGTGGGAAAAATGCATCTGAGTGCTGTGTTTAAAGAGCTTTATCTATTTATTGAATCAGAAAAATGATTAAGGGCTGATTTGACTATGTAAATGTATATTTTCACAGAAGAAAGTTCTAATTAGTAAATACATATTTAATCTAGGAAAAAAGAATGCAAAAAATCTACTGGTTGGTGCTGAGATGGACAAGGCAACCCTTAGGACAGAATGTTGCAGGAAATGATGGGTGCTCTCTCTCTCTTTATGGAGAGCAATTGGTAAAAAACATCTAAAAATGGACTTTGTCAATGGATTGGGCTTAAATGGATGAAAATATGTTATCTGTCATACAGATGAACTTATCATTTACTGGGAAGAGCTTGGCTGTGGACAGCAAACTATTCTTAACATTTATTTTACCTTATTTTTTCAGAGCAAACAAACAACAGAAAATTATTTAACATGGAAAGAACATGTCAGATCTGACTGGAAAATGGTGGCTCCGGCATGTGAAGACATACTTCTGAATTCACTAGGCAAGCATTTTAAGGACACATCAGTAGGGATACTGTGTCTTCAGCATAATAACAGGAGCTTTTCTTAAACAAGTCCCTAAAAACTGCAGTGGCTTGAAGCACTGGATTTAAAATACATCTATTAGTTCTGCTCAGCTAACTTCTTTGACTTGGCTTAATGTAAAAGATATCTTTTTTTTTTATTGTAATAACCCATGAGCAAAAATCTCTCACTTAGGCATGTTAATGCACATCCTGTGTATTTACTAGGTCTAAAAGAGTGCTCTGAAGAGCTGGTTTTGAAAAAGGCATCTCAAGTGTTACTAAATTAAGCCTTGCTTTCTGACATTTGCCCCACTGAGAGTTATATCTATTTATTAATAATAATTTTTCTTCCCTTGAAATCAGCAATGCCATCTTCTTGAGTTTGCAGGCTTTGCATAGAGCGTGAATTTCTAGTTCTGCAGAAGAAACAGCCTGGGAGCAAGTTGGAGCCAAGAGCATCAGCAAAGAGCAGAGCTACTCTGGCCCTCGTTCCTCTCCAGTCACACAAATACCTTTCCTGCAGACTCAGTCATCTCTATCACCATCCTTGTCAGACAGGAGTTTGTAACTTGGTTCCCAGATACAGCAGAAATCACTCTACATGTTGTCTTCAGGATGGGTACAATGCCTGACTCTTATTCTCTTCTAAAAGAAACCAAAGAACCAATTCACCATCTTGAAAACCTGCTCAGAGCACAAACTCGGTACAAAGAAGCTTTATGACTCATACATATTCAAACATACATTCAAAAGCCAACTTTCATTTTTTCTTTAATTCTCTTCTTATATTTCTCTTCTTCTCCACGTTCACTCAATCATTTACTCCCTTCCTTTCTTCTACCACTTTTAGACTTTACTTCCATTTTTCATTAGTCTTACATCACTTAGAGTTGTGCGATTTAAATGTCACATATGCTCAAACAGTCACACACAGGTTTGGCTTGGTCTCCTTTATATTCTGCTCTGGATGGCTGGTGCCTTTTTGATAATCATCTGAGATGCAGATTCTAAGGATGCAGAATATCTTTATGAAGGTTATTACTCCATTTTTTTCCTGACATTTGGTAGCTCTCCTAGAAGAGGAGATCTTTGATGAACCTGAGAGGTCAAGTGGTAACTCTGTGGTTGCCCTGAGCAGTCACTGATGAACCACAAACCCATCAGAATTTCCCTGGTCTATTTTCTGTGGGCTGAGTAGCCGGAGCACAGGCTTCACATCTTCGTTTTAATATTTACATTTTAAACCTGATGTCCACATATTTTTTTCAATACTTTTTCTGTAGAATTTCTTTTTCTCTAGAAAACAGCTTGGATATAGATGACTTTTGGCAAAATCATGCCAAAAAGAGTAGGTTTGCATATGCAACGTTTCCTTCTCTCTGCTGTGCTACCACACTGAAACCTGCAAGCTGCTTTCCCACTGCTGTAAGGACATACCTAGTATGCAGGTAGGTCCTCATGTGGGATAGATCCTAAACAGACCCTGAGTGATAAAGTATTTTATAACTTAAAAGAGAATAGGGAGAAAATGCCAACTAATACTTTTTAGATTAAAAAAAAAAAAAGAGTCAAAGCCAAAAGGCATTGAGTCATTACAATGTATTAGAAAGTGTTTTGGATGAGGGCAACCTCAGCATAACTGAAAAAGGACCAAAGTAGTTTGCTCATGATGTCCACCCAGGTCAGATGCTCTGGGCCCTACAGGACTTCCTTATTGGCCCAAAGGTTGTCCCTGCAGCTCATGGCCAGAAGATTGGGTGCAGTAATGTTCCTTTTCTGGTGAATCCCTGTGAGGATGTAAATAACCTGCTGGAGACCGGGTTGTATCCTAAAGGCGAGGAATTCAGAACTATTGTTCAGTGATCCAAAGTCAAGGACTCCTGTCTTTCTGCAGATTACAGTGAGGAGGGATCTCTGCTACCAGACTTGTAAAACTTTGCATTTGTCAAGTAAGCACAGTCTTTTTTTCACACCTGGCCAGTATGGATGGTACCCCAGGGCTTTTGATGCCACACGGTGGGACAGCGAGGGACTCTTTCCTTCGGCTTACCGTGTCTCTTGCACACAACTGTGCAGCCGATTGCCACAGTGATCACAGGGGCCACACTTGGCACCCAGGCCCTCTCCCTCCAGAGATGTCACACACGCCACGACACCAGCTTGCGTTTGCTGTGGTCCTGCAATTGTCACAAGCCATTAGACTTGCAGCTCACAGGGAAAAACCACAAGTTTGATCTGGAGCCAGCATTCAATAGCTGTCTGCTTTTAAGTAGATATTTTTTGTTGCTTCATCCTTGAAAATCACCTGCAGCCAGTCTGGTTTGCTGTAACAGCCTTTCCTACCTGGTGAACATCTACCTACCGCACATGTCCAGCCCTGGAGCAGTTTGTCCAGTGATGGTTGGCAGCAGGCTCAGCTCGAAGAGAGCATTAGGGACCATGATGAAGGAGCTTGCTCTGCTCAGGTCCTGGATATCTAGGTAAGCTTCAAGCACAGGAACAGGGAATGTGCAACCTCAGAGCCTGGTTTCAGCTGTTTGCCAAGGGAATTATAATGCTCTTGGTATGTCTGGGTTAGACAGTGACCTCAAGGTTGTCCTTAAGTATCACTGCTGACAGCCAACCTTGGATCTACTTTGCTGTTCTCTGTTACAACCAGAGACCCTTTTTGTGGTCAGCCAGCCCAGTCAAAATATTATCTGCGATTGCTTCAGCGTAGTCTCCAGAGGTTCTGGATAGGCAAGAGGAGCCCAGTACCCAGGAGGGAGACGCTTGGTGTCTGTTTTGCAATGCTGTAAGTGCAATGCATGCCGAGATCCTTTTTCTTGAAAGCTGGCTTCCTGGAGGAGCTGCGTCAGGACAAGTCCAGGCACGGACTCGGTTTGTCATTTTGCTCGTTGAGCTTGGTGGCTGTAAAGTCTGGGGTTGATACGCTATAGGCAGAGCGGTTTGGGAAGCCTGGCACTAACAGCATCCTGTTTGCTGGAGTAACATGATGCTGTTGAAGCTGTTTAGGGAGGTAAATCAGTGGGATTAGAAAAACAGATTTTGCTTTTTTCCTAAAAAATAAAAAGCTTTTTAATGGAAGTTAAAAGCTGATTCAGCACAACCAGGAGAAAACAACCCAGCAGGGATTTTAAAAAACAGGGTCTGTTTCCCAGCTGGAGGGCAGAACAATGTACGTCTTTGTTCAGAGCCCAGAGCATCCAGGAATAAAATAATAAATAAAGGGGCTGCTGAATGGTGCAGACGTACCATGCCTGCTGAAGGATACCGAATTAATAGGAGGAGTAAATCATCCTCAGTTTACCAACAAACCAGCTTGCTCCCGTGCCCATCTCCCAGGGCAGTAAATCAGCCCTGGCTTTTCCCGGACAAGCAGCAGCTGTTTCACTGCCTTGGGCTGAGGCTCAAGCAGGCAGAAAGCCCTCAAGGTCCTGCAGGATGCTTCAGCCTCATTGATGGACCCAGTAGATGGAGGGAGCAGGGAGCAATTATCCCCCTCGCACAAGGGTGTTTGGCTGAGAAGGAGCCAGTCTAACAGCCTAAAGATTTGCCAACCTTTAGCTGTCAAACTGGCCTCAAGTGCTCTTTGGGTAGGGGTGGGATTCGATTGTCACCTCATGAGCATGCGTGACCTCTTATCACACATGTCCTTCCAAAAGTGCCAGCATCATCACAGCAGCTCATCTATGGGGATTTCTTAGGAAAGGCTATTCTTGCTGTGAATAGTAGCAGTTTTTTCCAGGATGCTCAAGCCATGATCCTTAAAGAGAGGTGGCACATAGAATTGTAGAATCACAGAATGCTGAAGGTTGGAAGAGACTTCTAGAGATCATCCAGTCCAACCCCCTGCACACGCAGGGTCACCTAGAGCACGTGGCACAGGACTGCGTCCAAGCAGGTTTGAAGATCTCCAGAGAAGGAGACTCCACAACCTCTCTGGGCAGCCTGTTCCAGTGCTCTGGCACCCTCACTGTCAAGAAACTTTTCCTTAAGTTCCTGTGGAACTTCTGGTGCTTCAGTTTCCGCCCGTTTCCTCTAGTTCTGTCGGTCTAGTTCGTTTCCTCTAGTTCTGTATATCCTGCTCTGAACTCAGATGGCCACGATTGCCCTGGTTTGAACCTTCCCAGTGCTCCATGGTGGCATGCTCAGGGCTTAGTAAAGGGGCCAAGACAGGTCGTAACACAACCACCGCACTGAAAGGAGCGGAAAAGAAAGGGGAGGATGTTTTGTTCCTCATCCTGTGCTCCTCACAGGAAGTTGGCCTGAGCACCTGTGAGATTTCTTTCCTTGGTCCTCATACCTGCTCACCAGATCCAGGTTAAAAAAAAAACATTGCAAAGGCTGGATTTTCTTCCGCACCTGCCTGTTTCTCACCGAAGGAGAGAGAAAGGGCTCTAAATCTTCCTGAAGTTAAGTTTGCAAGGTCGAGTGCATGAGAAGACAATAGCCTAGCTAAGATTGTCAGCTGAGCTCTTGAGCAAGCTGCAAGGTGTGTTGTCCTCAAGTAAGCTCTGGGCCATAAGCTTGGTCCTTGGTAATGGTAGTAGAAAGAATTTCTTGTGTAATAATATATGGGCACTTTGCTGGAAGCAATTAGGCTGACTCAGCTGGCTGGCTGGCTGGATACCTTAATGGTAGAGTGGAGTCAAGAGCGTGCATGGGGTAGACAGCAGAGGTGGAAGGAAGAGACCAGACCATGAAAGGAGAAAGAATTGGGCTTGGGGGAGCATGAACATTGTCTTGTCCTGCTGCCTTGGCAGTGAGGCATCCCAGACCTTCACCCAGGAGCCATGGGACAGGATGGGAGCCAAGCAGCAGCTTGGGTGGTGGTGGAGCACTGCCCATGGGCTGAGCCACAGTGAGGGCACCAGTAAGCTCAGCTGCTATAGCCTCTGCTTAGACTTCATATCCCTGAGGGATTTAATTCTCCAGGTAATTGTTAGACAGCTCAGCCCAATTTGGGCCAGTTATTCAGGTCTGGGTTCCCTTCCGCAGCTCCGTAGCAGGGCTGAGGACCAGGAGACTCCCTGCAAGGCTCTACTGCTCTACCAGGAAACCCAAAAACCCCCAGAATTGCAGCCAGGCAACCACAGCTGTAGGTGGCCTCCGGCAAGATGTGCAGTATGGAGAGTTTTAGTTGCAAAGAACTAACAGAAAAGCAAAGTCTTCTGCAGTCTTTCAAGAAACAAGTGATAAAAAGCACAGCTTGGCTGTGGCTCCAATGTCCTGTGCATGATGTGATCTGGATTAACAGAGTCTCCAGCATTTCTTTTGAAATACACAATTTTGGCTTAAGTAGAAAAAGCTTCTGAGTACTCTTCCTGTCACAGTTATTTTCAATATTAGAAATTATTATCTTAAGGAGATAATATCTATATAAATATCATAAAAGTCCATCTGATTTTTACTCCCCTTTCTTCCTCTCATTACTTAATAACTTCTGAAATAACTAGCAGGAAACACAGATGCTCCTCTTTAATTTGTTTTTTCTTTTTTTTCCCCCCATTTCCTTCCATGTCCCTTTGACAGCAGGTCATTTATACAAGAAGTTCCTTCACTTATCCCATGTAGCTGGCAGGTGTTCTCCAGGTGTTTCTCATGGTCTTTCAAGGAAGAACAATTTTAAGGAATACAAAGGCAAAGGTTAGCTGGGGATCTTTGGATCAAATTAAAAAACCGGAGCTTCTTTTGGCTGAGTTTTGAAAAGATACACTAGAAATAAAGTTCATCGTGTCCTGTTAAGTAGCTGTTGGCCAGAATGCTAAATCAGGCTAGGTCAGCACTTTGATGTTGTTGCTGGAGCTGGCTTGGAGACAGTGTGTGGCTTGGACTTAAGACAGGAATTCAGGCCAGTTACTGTGGCTGATGGGAAGAAGAAACAGGAAAAAAAAGAAAGCATATATAAAGCTTTAATTTTCTAAAATTATGTTTTTTGCAACTGGTTGTGCCAGCGTGTGCCCTCACCAGGGTGGTTCTGCTCACCTTTCACCCTGCTCCCGGCCCAGCACCGATCGCGGGCTAAATCCCATGGGAATTCCGCCAGAGCCAGCATGGAGGCTCCTGCTGCTTTCAAAGGGGCTCCCGCAGGGCCCTTGCATCCCGGCCCCGGGCAAAGCCAGCCTCGTGCAGGACGAGGCTGGGGGTGAGGAGCAACCACCATCTCAGCACATGGGAAACCTTGCAGACGTTACTCACAGGAAAGCTAACACGTCCCTTGTTTTGGCTTTTCTTCCGGAAATCATAAAGAAAATATGTACAATACATGAAAGTGCTGCTGCTTGTGCCGTAAGAACCATCAGCAATGCAGAATGACTTTTCCACCCCTTAAGTCAAGTCACATCTCTAGTTTCTCATTTCTTTTACCTTTTGGCACATCATCGGGGTTGATGGGGACTGTAGATCCCATTAGACCAGGCTGAATGAGCAGAGGAAAGCTTCAATAAGCAAAATAAACTCCTTAATGGAACTATTTGTCCATGCACAAAAGCAGTTTGGAAGAGCAGACTGCACTGGCACTCCTTGAGGATGAGCAGTCGTCCAGGGCCAGGACACTTGGGTTTTGTCCTCCACTTGGTGAGCTCTTTTAAGGCCAACCCGCTAATCTCAATGTGCCACTGATCAATGAGTTTGTGTTTGCATTTAATTTTGCAGGATTCTCATATTAAAGTGTTGATTGCTGGTCACAGGGTCATGCTACACTTGGTCCCAAGGGTCCTCCCAGCCTGGCTAACCACAGCCCTGGACCCACTGCAAACCCATCCGTGAGGGTTGGACTAGATGACCTCTAGAGGTCCCTTCCAACCTTAAGCATTCTATGATTCTATGGACCTGCTCTGCCCTCCGTTTGCTCTTGGAGATAGTTATCCACAGCAGTGCGGGTTAGTGGATATGTGTGTTTGACAGCGGTGCCTTTCACGGCGTGGACATGTGTATCTGAGGCTTGGCCTTGCAAGCTGCCTCCGCTGCAACGCATGGGTGGTCTATAATCCAGCTTTCCCAGAGGTGTTTCTTAATGGGCTATTCAAAGAACTGACAAATCTCACTGTTTTGCAGAGCCTGGCAAAGCAAGGATCTTCTCCCTCACATCTGCAGCTTTTATGGCAGGGGAGGAAGCTTGTTTCAGTGTAGCTGCTCAGTTCCAGCTAAGCTCAATGCAGCCTTTCTCTTGATAATTTGGTAGGCTGCATCTGTTTGCAGCCAAAAACAGGATATGGAAAGCCATATGGAAAGGAGGAAACACACACACAAAAAAAATCAACCAGATTTGCCGTAAGGTTTGGTCCAAGTCTTGTGTCATTTCTTACTCTGTCTGAACCGGTTTGCCTGTTTGCAATAACTGGGACAGCTGGCTAGGAGAGGTGGAGTGGCGTGGCCCGAAATGCCTCGCTTTATTGGTCCCTTTCCCTCCTCTTCC
>NW_010583642.1:212789-234936 GCF_000705375.1 Tinamus guttatus | reverse complement strand
CATTTCCTTTTATCGTTAGTTATTTCGTGTATTTATTTGCTTATTCTTTGTTTATTACTTATTTTTGTTATTAATTGTATTATATATTTATTTTTTCTTTTTTTTACTTTTATTATTTTCCCTTTTTCTTTTATTTACCCATTCTGTTCATTTTCAGTTTTTATTTTCTCTGTTTTTCTCTTCCTGCATTATTACTATGTTTTTATTTGCGCATTTTTACTCATTCTGGTGTTACCTGTCCATGGGGAGGACCCTGCAGGGTTGTCGCCCCTCGGGTGCCCTCAGCACTGCGGCCGTGGAGAGTTCCCGGGGCTGCCATGGATCCTGGTGTTTCTGCTCCTCCTCCTCCTCTCCCTGGGGAGCCGGTTTCCAGGCCCTGCTGTCACTTTGGGAGGAATCGGGGACTTTTGGCGCATGGGGGCTGTGCTGCGGTCTCTGATTTTGCGCTATTAAAGGCACTTCTTGCCCACCCAAAGGCCACTAGCCGGTTGTGTGTCCTCCGTCCCACCGCAGCTCTGAGCACTGGCACCCGTGTTCACCCGTCACGAGCTGGAAACTCTAAGGGCCAGAGCGACGGGGATTATTCCGCAAGCCGGGGGGATGTTGATTTAAAAGGCCCTTTAAACCCTACTTTAACGGGCATTGTTTTTCACTTGTGTGCCTCGTGGGAGAGCACTGGTTGTTTGCGTATTTTAATCTCTTGTGCTCTGTGTAGTGAGTTTTGGGGACTAATCTGATTTTCTTGCATTGTGTGTTGGGAGGGATAATGTACTGGGCTGTAGGATTCATTATCAGAGGTACTGGTAGCAGTAAGTACGTTGTTAATGTTTCCAACATCAGGTATTTCCCGTCTCATTGGGTTCAGTCTCCTCATGTTTGGGCATCGTGTTACGGAATCCCACGTCGGGCCTTGATTTAACACCAGTGAAGTCCCTCCAGTTGGATGCTTTAAAAATCCTCGTTGTGCCTTAAATCAGAAGGAGCCCTTCTGGGAAGGCTCCTTCTGCGCCGTCAATGGGTGGTTTTCCTCTGCGTTGCTGCCGTTCGTTTTTTCCTAGTACAGCATCTAGTGCTCAACACCTTAGTTAGTCCAATAGCAAAGTATTTGCAACAAAATACCACTGAACTTGAGTGGTTTTGATACTTCTGCCTATTCTATCATGTGGGCAGGAAGAAAAGCCCTGTGTTTTAACATGCCAATGACTGACAGCTGGGCTAGCAAGTTTGTTAAACCCGATAAGAAATTTTGTCCTTTTGTTTGGAGAAGATACAATGAGCAAGAAATCCTGTTTGGTGGCTGATGAACTGTTGTCAAAGAGGGTGGGTGAAGATGGTTGTGATAAACCTACAAAGTATGCGCTCTAAAACGGGAAGTGGATTGTACCTTATAATAATTACACCGTTTGGCAAGGATAGCTTCATTTATAACAGAGCCTGGAGAAAGGTGATATAAATCACGAGGTGCAGTGTGATACCAGATTATGTACATGTTCAAAACGCATTTGACCTTCTGTGCAGCATGCTTCTTTTTAATGCTGTAGATAAATTCCTATCTGTGGGAAACATTTAAAACTGAGACAAATAGCTCTGTTGTAAAGACTGCATAATATTCAATTGTGGGGAGAGGGTGGATGCCAAAATAGTTGTATAACCTTTGAGATGTATCAGAAGATACCAGGATTTAAAAACATCAGGCCCGTTAATGAACAGCTAAGCATCTTTCTCAAGATGAAAAATGAGTTTTTTGTTTTTTATGTTCTTTTGTCTTCTTTGAAACAGCACTTTGGTTATTAGACAAATTTTATTTTTGTCTGCGAGGGAAATAGGGAGAAAGTCTTAAATATATGCAAGCTGTAAAATCCCATAAAGAGACAGTTGTAGGAAGTTAGTGGTAGTTAGGATTACCAAAATCATGCTGTGCTTAGCACAATCCATGTCATTTGGGAGTATGGGTGAATTACTGTGAATTATGGGTAAAGTATGGTAGTAACTGGGTGAATTACTGTAAATTGTTTTCTGGGTAGTTTTGCCAAGGAGAAAGAATGGTCATTTTAAAGTGTTGGTGTTGTTCAGCATCGATCAGCGATAGATTATCAGGTAGCTGGCAGGTACTTGTCATTTTGAAAATGGTTCCTGTATTTGATAATAAAATTCTCCCTACAGTGCTGGAAGTTTTGTTCTTCAGAAAAGGCATCTCTGTAGTTGTGGTTTTTTTGTTTGTTTGTTTTAGTTTTTTGCTTAGATTTTGTTAGTTTGTGACGAATTTTAAAGGCTTTTGAGCCTTCTGTGAGATTTAGCAGCACGTGGTTGTAGTGTGGAAGCGTAACAAGAAGCATTAAAAAATGCCAAAACTAAAGAATCTGTAATGCGTCTTGGGGAATTTATGCAGTGGAGGATGCATGTGCGTGAACGGCTCCAAGAAATCCCTCAGATTTTGGTGTGCTTGTTTAGCTGTTAAAGTGGGAGTATTTTGAAGTGACACCAAGTTCCTAACAGCAAGGTGCTTGTGGGATGCACTCTGTGCTGCCAAATCTCCTTTGGGACCTTTGCACGTGCTTCTGTCTCACCTCTAACAGAGCATTAGAGGGGAGAGAGGCCAAATAAGCTCAGTATAAATTAGTTTTTTCACCTAAAGAGTTTCTGTGCTAATCCAGGGCTGATGGAAATACGGCAGACTGGCTTCTTCGGTTTGCAGAATGGCAGTGGAAAATTCATATAAGATGTGTGGCTTTAAAGATGTTTGTTTGCCTGAATCGTGTGTTCGCTGCTGTGTCCAGAGCCACTGTGTAGCACTTTATTTATTTATTTTTTTACCACATTTTTTTTTTTTTTTTCTCTTTTGAGGTAAAGACTTTTTGTAAAGTCTCTCAATTCAATGTAGTTTTACAGGAAGGCCAGGAAGACAGTTTTACCAAGGTATTTTACCCTTGCTTCAGGAGTTCTAACTCAGGAAACCCTAATAACAAAGGTGACTGGTAATTCATGTGGAATAAGCTATTTTGAAACAGTAACAGATGGGTATTTCCATACTTGTCAAAATTAGATTTGGCTACAGGAGTAGGTAAGAGCAGAAGCAACTTCCTTGATAATCAGGTAGTGATTGGAGTCATTCAGCGTGGGATTAAAGCTTGCTGGAAGCCAGAGGATATTGGCAGGGATCACCTCACTCTGTTATTTAAATCTCTTTATTTTCTTAAAACAACAAAAAAGTATGTCTTTTCTAAATGCTCCTCACAATTGTCACAGTTTCTTTCTACAACTCTTTTAGGTTATATGTATCACTCTGCCGATGTGCTCTTGTCCTGTTCACTTTGGGTAATTAATGATTACTAAATACTGCTTAGAGCAAGAAGGTCTTGAAAAACCCTTCCTCAATCGTGCCTCAGAGCAAGTGTCTCATAGGTGGGATGTGAAGAGAGCAGATTGGGCTCCTCTGAATTAGGCTTTCACTGAACTCCTACGTAAAACACGTGTGAAAAGGAACTGGAACAGAAGATACAGTATCATCACTACCCTATGAGAGGTCTCCGTTGCCTTTAGTAAATATCAAAAGAAATCGCTCCATGAAAATCATTTGCCTCTCTCTCCCTGCTTTGCAGAAAGTTGGTTTTTGTGTGTCGTGCTGCTGTGGGTCTGAACAGCCTCCCTAGCAGGGACACACCTGAGAGCCACTGCTAACGGGAGCTGGCGAAGGGGACAGTCACCCAGTGCCCTGCACAACACGGGAAGAAAATTCAGAATCAATACCATGAAAATGAGCAGAAATGGGCCTTTTTCCTCATAACTCATTAACATGGCAACTGCAGAAAGCACTTATTTTTTGGTTAGTAGTAAAGAAGGGTGTGTTCAGTCCGTTTTGCAATCTCCTCTATCACTTGGTTATAAGTGACTGAGTTACGTATGGGAGCATGAATTTATGTCAGTCATTTGATTGCAATTTGTGATCACCAGGCATTAAACTCTGGCTGGTATTTTGAGTCCTTAATATAAATATTGTTTTTTAAAAATATTTTTTTCTGATAAAAATATGAAACCATTTTAATTCGGAGTGTTGTAAAGATTCTTTTTTAAGGCTGTTTTTGGAGACATAAATTCTTGTTGCATTATATTTCTGTTGCTTTTGTTGAGGATCTAGTATGGATCCCTGCCCAATTTGGTCACCAAAGACAATATTATTAAGTCTTTGTTCCTTATTTTGGAATATATATGAAGTTTATTAATAATCTCTCTGTATCAGTAAAATAATTTTGTTCTGAATATATGGTAGCCTTTATAGTAAACATTTCTTCAATACTAGTTAAATTTTAATCACATTAAGAAATAAAGCTTTTTGTGCTGCAAAAATGTTATTGCATAGGTAAAATGCTGCAGAATGCTGTACATCAGATGCAATATGTAAAGCTGTTTTCTAAAGTGACCATCTTCTAATTTGAGGGTTATGGTAGTTTCACAACATGTTTCTTGGAGTTTTTCAGCCTCGCTAATACCACCAAAACTTTCCCCAAGCAATTCTGCGAGTTTAATGATCAGTTAATATGTTGGACAAGCTGCAAAGCCATCTTTATTAGGGATCTTTGTCACATTGAGGTCGCTTGCTTTTTAAATATAAGAATATGCGCTTGGAGAATTAACTTACCTGACACCTGCATTGTCAGTTCTAGTTAGTTAGCTTTTTTTTTTTCCTTTTTTTTCTTGCAAGTGGGCAGAAAACAGTGAAGAGTTCCATGAGTAAGAAAGGAAAGTGTAGATTAGCTGCTGAAACTCAAACCAATCCTTTTTGGTTTTACAGATCCGTGTTTATTTCTGTAGGGCAATATTTCCTTCTCCTATTTCCTGCACTTCTGGAGCTTTGATCATGTGTGGTGCCCGATTCCCCTTCCCGTTGAATGTGCCCACCTGGAAAACTGTTCTGTATAGGCACTATAGGGGGTTCTGGCAGAAGCCTAGAGTTGGTCAGTATGGAGATGCCAGTTTTTAGCAGGAGTGGGAAGCAGCCAACTGGATTCTTTAGATGTAAGCTTTTATTTAGAATGTTTCCTGCATCTCCCAAAGTGTGGGGTTGCTCAGTGAGGAGCAGAAGTAACATCTCTTATGCCCTGAAGACTCTTCAGTCCTTTGTGTGTCTCATGAAATGCAGCACAAACCTAGAAGAATGGAGATGCTAAGGGGTGAGGATTAAAGCAATACATGTGTACATGAAACAACACATATCTGTCTATTAAAGTAGTACAGATCATCTGGGATCTACTTGTCTTACTGATTTTGGTTTGTCTTCGTTTTTAATGGCTCTAGGAAATGAAGCATTTAGAGTTGTGTTTGCGTTATGAGGAAAACAAAGACACCTTGTTTTTGGGGATACATCATGGTGGCGAGCTGACAAAGTGATGGACTGGCCTCGAGAGTGTTCACGTGCCATGTTGTACAAAGGGCTTTGGATCAAATATGATCTAAAGTGGGTTGTGATCAGCCTCCAGACTATATACTGAAAGACTAGATTGCCTTAAAATGAGAGAATATCCAAAGTATAATTTTAAAGGTTTTGGAGATTAAACAAAAATCTGTAGGCAAGAAAAATCTGTAGGCTCTGATCCTGCAAGTGAATTGGCATCTGTCAGATGTAAGTGGTTTTGTTTAGACTCTTCATCTCTGGATGCAGTCTCTGTTTATAAGTTTCGTAGGTGAATTTTGAGCATGGTATGTAGCCCCCAAGGCATTTGATCCTTGATATAAATATGATTGTAATATGAATAACGAAAGGGTATTTATTTATACTGTTTGGAAAGTAGAATTCAAATATTGGCATTTAAAATATATCTTCTAAGTCTCCTAGGTCTTATGACGCATGAGCAATTTTATATGTTGCAATAGTGTAGTAACTGTTTGGAAACTTTTGTGTTAGGATTATGTGGGAGTTTTCAACGTCTCACTAGTGTGGTCTGAAACATAGTCATCCTTGATGCAAACGGGAATCAGCTGAAACCTGAGTGTGACAGTTTCCTTGATATGTGAATAAGCAGCACTGCAACTTGTACCTTACCATCCTTGATACTATTTTGCGTGAAAGGAAAACTGCCCATTTGTTTTAGTTGAGAAAGCAGCAAATTTTAAAGGGAAGTATGTTGAGATTTATGTTGGGAATTGACATTCTCTTAGGTTTGCAAATGCATGGTATCATGAGTTCATAATTTAAAGTTAAGTCTTTAACACAACCCTGTTAGAACAGATAACAGATCTCAGACTTTCCGATAAAATTGTCTGAGTGACAGTTTCAGATACTGAAGTTGTATAAAAAAAATAAGAGCAACATTTTTAAACTCAGGTTGTCTGCAGACTCATCCAGACAGTTGTAACAGAGATAGTTTTGAAAGGGGGATTTGGTTTTCTCTGAGCTGCTTTTATTGGATGGCTTAATAAAGGGTTGGGTGCAGCAATTAAGCTGCGAAGTAGAAGGCTTGATCCTCAGTGGAACTATAAGCACTTCCCTAAAGTTATGTAAACTGAAGGTTTACAGTGTGACAAGTTTTTCTCTGAGTTCAGGTGTACACATGTGGTACCTTGATCTGTGTTTAAAAGGTACTGTGCTTGTTGAGCTCATGTGTTTTTCTGCTTCGTTAAATGGCAGTACTTAAGTACTTAAGTATAAGTGTGAGAGGAGAAAAGTAAGGGACATGGGTAGAGCTGTGGGTGTCTTTGGGTGGACACCAAAGGTGAGGAAATATTACAAATTCTTAACATAATTTTCATTTTTAAAAAGGAAAATGGAGGGGAAAAAACACTCTTACGATATATTGGTGAATGGATGTTCTGTCAGACTATTCTACCTCTAAACTCCAGCATCCCCATTCCTCCTATGAGGAAGATCATTATGAAAGTTGTGGAAAGAGAGTGTCCGTGTTGAGGAGTGGGTTTCAACGTGAGGAGGGAAAAAATTATATTCTTGTGCACGTGAATAACTAAAATCTTTTAGAAGGCACAATAAATTCAGAATGTAATCAATCACTGACTGTTGAAGATTTCAGTAAGTCCTGGTGTGCAATACAAACTCCCTAGCACTTGCTTTGAAGCATCTTCCTGTTGTTGTAGAAAAAAATTAGAAAAAAAAATTTTGAAGTGACAAACAGGGTATTTTTTCATGTCATGCGAGTTCCGATAGTCCGGTATCAAACTAAATTACCTGTAGTTAAACTAAATGACCTGTTATAATTTTTTTTTCTTTCAGCAAGCAATAAGAATAGTTGCTTTTATTTATTTTTTTATTCCTTGCAATGAACCATGCATTTTTGAATGTATTTGGAGAAGTCAAATTTTTATTTTCATTTGTAGTTTATTGCTGTGGCTGGAGCTAACTCTCTGGAATGAAACAAGATTTCCTGCTGTTTGGTGTTTCTTGTGCCTGTCATACTTCTAATTGGGAGAAATGGGAATCTGTTGAAGTTTTCATTTTCAAGTAACTTCGGAACTGAGATTCACTCTTAATTCACTCAAGTTTAGAGAAGATCATGGGGGAGCGAAGCCTGGATGCAGCTAAAACAATATACTGTGATCCAAACAATGACTCAAAACTTTGTGGTAGGTGGGGATTTGACCAGCTCACATTGCACAGTAGTGCTTCTTGAATCAGCAGTTTGCAAATTCAAGTGGATACATGTTTTGTTTTAGTGACCACCTAAACGGCAGCAGCTTTAAAAAAGGAACATTTGCTGCTTAGGAGTACATCTGAAAATCATTTAGGGTGGTAAGTGGAGAAGAACATATGTCTTAGAAATATTCTGGAGGTCTTATAGGGAATGTAAGTGTACAAGTTAAAGCATTGGCGCTGATGGCGTTACTTCTGTTCAAATGTATTACCAGCTCACTTTACAAAGACTTTTAAAACTCAAATGCTTAAACTCTAATACAAGAGCTTGGATGGAAGGGACAGTGGGAGTGACTCATTTTAGGAGAAGGGGCCAAGGATTTAGGGCTATCGGAGAGTTGCACACCAGGACCTGCAGAGCTGAGATAGCCACGTACAAGCTTGACCTCAAGTCCTCTATCTTTAAATGATGATCCAGTATTTCTGTCTCATGCATGGTGTGTGTTGTTTTTATTTATTTTTCTTTAGTATTCACTAGCTCTGTTTCAAAAGCATTAAGCTGACTCCTATGCTTTTTCTTTGAGCTGTTAACATTTATATTCAGGTAAGATGCACTCGTTCTGTATAAATAGTCACCCCAAATTTTGGAAGTCCTCTTAAGCTCATTGAGAGCTCCCTGACTGGTGGCAGAGTTATCAGTTGGGCAGAGCTATTCTAAGAGTAGATGTACTCAATCGGTGTACAATTTTGTCTAGTGCAGTGTAGTCCTCAGCCACAGCCAGCAGGGACTATGTGGGATGAGTACTAGCCTTGACGGAGTGGATGGGGGTGCCTCAGGTAACTTCTCAGTAGGAGATTTTTTGACTTAAAGGTGGCATTTTTGAATTGGGAGCCCTCAGATTTTTGGTGTGTGTTGTTTTTATTTATTTTTCTTTAGTATTCACTAGCTCTGTTTCAAAAGCATTAAGCTGACTCCTATGCTTTTTCTTTGAGCTGTTAACATTTATATTCAGGTAAGATGCACTCGTTCTGTATAAATAGTCACCCCAAATTTTGGAAGTCCTCTTAAGCTCATTGAGAGCTCCCTGACTGGTGGCAGAGTTATCAGTTGGGCAGAGCTATTCTAAGAGTAGATGTACTCAATCGGTGTACAATTTTGTCTAGTGCAGTGTAGTCCTCAGCCACAGCCAGCAGGGACTATGTGGGATGAGTACTAGCCTTGACGGAGTGGATGGGGGTGCCTCAGGTAACTTCTCAGTAGGAGATTTTTTGACTTAAAGGTGGCATTTTTGAATTGGGAGCCCTCAGATTTTTTTTTCTTTTTTTCTTTTTTTCCCTTCTCTACCGAACTGTATTTTTGGAATCCATGAATATTTCAGCCCCTCTCACAGAAAATCAGAATAGATGCTCCAGTCCCTCCATCACCTTCGTGGCCCTGCGCTGGCCCCTCTCGAGCAGCTCCAGGTCCCTCTTGTCCTGGGGAGCCCAGAGCTGCCCCCGATGCTCCAGGTGCCTCCCCAGAGCTGAGCAGAGGGGCAGGATCCCCTCCCTGGCCCTGCTGGCACCGCTCCTGCTGCTGCAGCCAGGAGCCCATGGGCCTCCTTGGCCACGAGGGCACGTTGCTGCCTCATGGGGAACCCGTTGTCAACCAGGACTCCCAAATCCCTCTCTGCAGAGCTGCTTTCTAACAAAACCCCTTTTCCCTTCTGTTGGGAATGCTGCAGCCAAAGAAACTGTTGGGAAGAAGCACCTCTTTTTGAGCATGCAAATATCTTCCTTTTGTTTGACACCCTGCAACCAAAACCTGCAATGTTTGTGTTCGTCACAGTGGCTGGGGATCGATATTTGAATGGTTGCTTTGAAACAGATATTACAGCTTTGGACTGACTGAAACGCAGTTTATGGGTAGCGTTTTCCCTCTTCCAATATAGCCATTTCTGTCCTTACATTTTTAACCTCTAATGCCAGTTCAACGGTAATTGGGTTTTGTTATAATTGTGTAAGGATTTTTTTTTTAATTTTCATGAATCCACATATTTACTTTTCAAAAAGGTGGAAGTTTATTGAAGCTGATGTCCTGGAAAGACGTCACGTGTTTAGTAGCATTTGTTTCATGGCACGTAGTTACTGGCAGATTGTAAATGCTTATCTTTTTAGACTTCTCCCATGTAGGTAAGATCAGCATGTGGTAGTTTTTTTGCTTGCTTGTTTGAGGCTAGCTGTGCAGCAGTGATAACAACCACACTTAATGTGGGAGTGGATGGTACATGGCTTGACAGCACCAAGGGATTTATTTGCGTGACCCTTTCTTGTCAAAAGCCATTCTATGCCTCGGTACCCCTGCGTATTCATTTGGAAAATATGTTTTCGAATAGCATGTCAACTTAATATCCTTGTTTAAATTGTCAGTTCCTTGTGGCTTTCCCCACTGGTAATAGCCTCGATGTTGATATAACGGCAGCAGAGTGTTCTTGAGTGCGATTTATGCAATCTGAAGCATAGCACAGAAACCCTTAACTCCCCTGGACTGTAGGACAACAAAGTTGTCCTAATTTTGATGGCAGTAATTTCAATGCCTCTTATATACCTTGATTTTCTACTTTTCAATAGTAGTTCCAGGTTAAAATTAAATAAATTATTAATCACTAATTTAGGAAACTCTGTATATTTCTTATTTGTATGAGGGACTTCAAATGTTTCTTTTTTCTTTTTTCTCTTTAAGAAATGAAAAGTTAGAAGAGGAGTTGCCAGCTAAAGAAGATGGGAGCAAATAGCAGCAGCATCAGTGAACTTCCAGAAAATGAGTATTTAAAAAAATTATCAGGAGCAGAGCCAATCTCTGAAAATGACCCATTCTGGAATCAGCTGCTGTCTTTTAACTTTACTGCTCCAACAAACAGGTGAGATGATGTTCAGTGAAGAGTTAAACCTTGGTAAAATATTTATAAAAATTACAGATCTGGAAAGGAAAAAAGCTTCTGTTTTTATTCCTGTTCTAGGTGGCAGGGTAGTAAATGTCTATGTAAAATGGACTATTTCTAATTTTGCAACCTCTTTCTGCGGTATCTTTCTGTGGGTTCCTTTCCTCCACATATAAACTGTAATTGCTACTTGTTCTTCTAGCAGCTAGAAATGATGAGAAAAAGGTCTGTTATGTTCTGATGTGCATGTTTTTGTTTTGCATGTTTAATTTCGAATAAACCTCTACTGGTCTTTCCTCCGAAACATTTATCATTTCATGCACTAACAAGTTAAGCATTGGTAGGTCACAGGGCTAATTCTTCCAACTCTTATTGCATTGAGCTTCTGCCATGAGTTGGTTGTAGGCTGGCTGTCGAGTTTCTCCACCTGTATTGCCTTAATTATATATTTTTCTGCTTTACCTTTTAAAGGGTAGTTTCATATGTTGCCTCTGTAGAAAATATTTTCTAAGTATTTAAATTCAGGGCACTAATGCACAGATAATAAAGTTTCTCTTGTGATGTTGTGGTCTACAGCCCTACTATACTTGCACCAAAACTATAGAATGTAGCAGATAACTGAAATATCACCTCCTCATGATGGTTATTTTTTGCATGTCTCTTCACTCTAGCAGCTAGCGTGGATAGAAACAGGATTAGTATTTCTGAAAGGCTGCACAGCATGTCTCCAGCAGTACAAAATGTAACCTGTAGTAATGTAAGCTTACAACTGTGGTTAACTGACTTCAAAATAGGTTTTTAATAATTAATTAATAATTTTTAATGAGGCATTGTTTACCTGTTGTATGAATGACCACCATGCCGGGTCTTGGATGCGATGTGTAGTAGCTCCTGAAAGGCCAAGAGCAACAACATTTATTTTCATAACAATTAGGAGCAGGTAAGGTAGAGTCTATCCAGCTCGTACCAATGTGCTTATGAGTAAGTGAAGTTAGATGACTGGGAGAGAAAATGGATAAGGTAAAGAACTCAGATTTTTTTTTTTTTTTTAAGAAGTGAAAAGGAGGAAAGATTTTTGGCTTGTGCATGGGGATAATAGGAAGTAGCAAGAAGTTATAGTATTGTGAGGGGGAATTTCTTGGAGTATTTGGCATTGCATGAAACAGTAGTTTCTTACATAAATTCTTGCTTATAGTCTACTTGTGACTAATAAGACAGAAGCCGTGTCATATTGCTTTGGGGCATTTTAGGGGGACATAGGTATATATCAAAAAGAAGCAACTTCTTTCACTTGTTCTCTTACACTTCTGTTCCTCATGCCCATCAAATAAATGAGTTTTCCATAGCTTGGTTTCCAGCTTTTTTTGTGTGCATATTTCAGAGTCAGACCAGTTTGTTTAAAGGTGAAGTTTGTTTAAAATATGTATATATATATATACATATATATTTATACACAAAAGGAAAAGTGATCCAAAAGTAGGATGAAAGTTTAATTAGCTGAACACCAGATGGTGCTCTTGCCTGGCAGCTGGAAGAGAAATATTTTTAGAAGCACAGTCCTATTTTCTATGCAGCTATGCAGCTTAATAATTAGAAGGAGACAGAAATTTCCCATCAAGTCGCATCTACCTGGGAGAGACCCATTGACAGATGAGGTCAAACACTGTTGGCTGCATAACACCCTCATCAGCTATTGTGTAAATCACATGACCTTGCCTGCAGGAACAGAGCGGCAGAGGTCAATGTTCATTTTGGAGACTGAAAGATCACAAAATATCATGCCAGTTCTGTTTTGTTATTATGAGACTTGAGTCTAGGTCAGGCTTCTGACAGGAGCGAGATGGTAGTTTTTGATTATTGTGGGAAGAAGCCAAGTTTTCACTTGTCAAACAAGATGGAATTAAACCTTTTCCTCTTCTTTCAGATTATGCTTCTTCCCTCCATTAGTCTGTGTCAGCTAGGTGATTGCTTGAAAGATATTCACTTCTCTGCATTTGATACGATGAATATCTGCCATGTTAGATGCAGTAGATACTGGGCAGGACCTGGGAAAGGAGCTCAGAGCCTTTAGGTAACCCTCCATTTACCGCCACCTCCAAGGTTAACCCCCCAGTTCGGAAGCCTGGGGCCTGGACTTTGAGAGTTGCTGAATTACTGGATTTCTGCCCAGAGGGAGATGAGGGAATGATAACTATGTGATCCATGAGCAGTGTTGCTTTCTTTGCTCTTCTGTTTTTCTTCATTTGTGTTGTCTTTTCTTAGCACTTAAAACTCCTTTTTTGTTGTTGTTTTTTGCTTGCCCCATATTCTTGGACTTATTTTTCAGTCCAGTCAATTTCTTTATATCTTTCTGTAAAGAACAGGAGGTCAGTTTGGGAGTGAATTTGGCCAAAGCTCTGCACTGCTGACGGCAGAGTTGGTAGGTCCCTGTGTTATTGTCTGCATTAGCAATATGGTGCAAGATAACTCCTGCCTTTGCAATCTCTTCTGGTGTTTATGGGGTGCACTGTGAACTTCACTGGGAGCTGATCTACCTGAAAAACAACCTAGCAAAAACAAAAGTGTGTTGCATCTTGTGGCGTTGGTTTTGTTAATACCAAAGCAAGTATTTACAGGGAATGTTAAGTGGGGGAGTGGGAGTAGGTCTGATCTGTGGGTTTTTGGAAACCTTAGTTGTGAATCAGCCTTTAATAATCAGAGAAAGAGAGCTGAAAGTGAATCTCTACTCATAAATCCTGTAACTGCCCCTGAGTGGTAGAGTGTAACAGCCAGAGCAAATCTCTGGTATTTGGCAGGCAAAGTCACTGAAGCCTTAGACAATATAGGAGTGACAGGAAAAAAGTAATATATTAATACATTTTTTTTAAATGGCAGAGCTACTAGCAATTTTATTACAGGTTGCCCAGGACATATTTTTCACTGTGAAAGGTATGTTGTGATCTTGCTCTAACAACTGCTTGTAGCATGTCTCAGATTTTGGATCCCTTGGGCTATAGGAGTGTCTTCTGAAGAATTCCTGTCTTCAGGTACCTGGTGCTCTGACTTCACTCTCCCACCATTTCACTTTTTTTCTTCATGGTTCCATATTTACTTCAAAATGGATTCATAGAAGGGGCTGATTTAAGATCATATAAATACCCTTAATTCTGCCGCTTCCTAGATGTCAAACAGTTTGAATAGAATTTGGATATTAAAAAAAAAAACAAACCCTGAAAACACTCCTTGTAGATTTTGTTTATTGTTCTAAACACGGGCTCTGAGGTTTACTTTGGAGTCTCTCGATTTCGGCAGCCCAGTGTGTTTGGCTGCCATCTGAGTTGCTACACAGAACTGCAACCTCCTCCTTAGCAGTGTTGTTGGTTACGATACGTTCATGATGGAAAACTTAAAACAGAGTTAACTAACAGAACTTGCTGAAAATCATATGCTTAGTATTTGCTGTTCCACTTTGTTCCTTCCCTGGAGTTTTTAATGAGTGGCTGCTTGAAGAATAGTGTGCATGATCCTTTAATGGAAAGACATAAAAATGAGCAACTTTTATGTTGCCTTAATATGGTACATTTTTAAATTGGTACAATAAATTACGAGCAGCTTTTTATTCTTTGACGTCTTTCCCCTGAATAGTCCATTAAAGTCAGCATTCCCACAGTATGAATTTACTGAATGGGCTAATTCTTCTGTTTTGAATTCAATGGCAAAGGGAAAAACTCTGCCTAGTCAGAGGGAAAAAATGTCAGGAAAACTACGCTTTCTATTCTCTTCTTTCAGGGAGGGTGGTTTTTCACTATGGTTTGGGCCTTATTCTTACCCTGTTGTTATCTACCTTGCAGATATGCTTTTAATAGCCATTTGCATGCAAAATATACTTATGACTTGCCATGCTGACATCTAAAAACAGCAGTCATACTACTCCGAAATCTCATATATTGTGATGCCTTTGAAATAAAAGGCATTGAACCATTTTATTCATTGAAGACGCTGCTGTCAGAAAGCAACTTTCACTGTCTTTTATTAATTACAGCTTTGCTGAAGTCTGTGGGATGGACTGTTGATTACTCTAATGTAAATCCAAAATAAGGCAACTGAAACAAATTCAACCACTCTAAATGAACTCCACTGTTTTTTTTAATCCATTTTCTTTTTGAAAGTAGTTTTTTTGTCAATATTTGGCAGAACAGCTAACCGCAGAATCCAGCTTTATCCAGATAGTTTGAAGCCAAAAATAAAAATCTGCAGTGAATAAAAATTATCTTTTTTTGAGCAATTGACTGCTTAATTTACAATTCTCCTCACCTTTCACCTTTACTGCAAAGATGATTTCTGACAGAAAAACTAGCTCACTGATAAAGAACTTGTATTATGAGCAGTAACAGCAGGTACAAAGTGATTAAATGGCAAGAGAATTAAAACATTGATGTAAGATCGATCAATTATTAAATGTTATGAGAATAGTTTTGATAAGTCAAAATTAAAATTTGTATAATCTGAACACTGTTTCAATAAAATATTTTCCTTGGTCAATATTCATTGCACATAAGAGAAGTCCAATTTTTGTTTTGTCTTTGCAGTATTTTCACTTATGAAAAACAAAAAAGGACAGTTTTGGCTTTCATTTGTATCATGTATGTTGGAATTTGTGTACATCCAGGTAGCATTTCCGTGGTAATATAGTCCTGAGGGTCTGAACCTTTGTATCAAGAAAAAGAGGTATGATACCTCTGGTACCAAAGGGGCAGTATTTGAGTTGGCAGGTCTAAACTTCAATTTTGATTTCTCGTCTCCTGTCCCTCGTGTGGGAATTAAAGCTGAGCAAACCATTTTCTTTGAAGAAATCTATGCTGTCAGGAAGCAAATTTCACTGTCCTTAACTGCACTTTTGCTGAGATTTGTGGGACTTCCCTCCATATACAAGAGCCAATAAATTCTTGTTTTTATTAAGGATTTTGAAAATGCTAGTAACCAGATCACGGGACGAGGCAGGAATTCCTGTTAAACCTTTTTTTTTTTTTTTTTTTTTTTTGCGTTTATTTATTTTTCCTCTCCCCTAAAGTGTGTGGGGCTGGAGTCTCAGTCTTGGCTATTCAGATTACGGATGTAGCCTTTGCTGCTGGATGGTTGTTCCATTGGTTAAAGGTCTGTGACTCCAGTAACAGGTAGCAATGCAGCGAGGCCACACTAGTAGTTAACTGATCTTGCTGAGGGTTAAGTTGGATTTTTAAGCATTAAACTTGGTTTTCATATTGCTAGGAAAAAGATGACTGTAGTGTTAAAAGCTTTGCTGAGCATCTGGAGGTGTTTTTGATCTTGGCAAATGGGGGGAATTAGGCAACTCTCTGCAATTTGGAGGTTTCGTGTGTTTTTGAATAGCTAGAAGTTTAGAAAAGAAAACAAAGTAAGCAAACAAGCAAAAGCGCTGCAAGAATTCTACAATTGTAAAGCAGAGTGCTTAGAAATTAAAGAAAAATAGACTTTCATTAAAAATTAATGTCTGCATTTTAAGTTTAAATCCTGGAGCAGCTACAATAATTGCTTCATCTTGTATACAAATCGCAAGTCCCCAGCAGGAGCAGACGGTGGGAGGAGGATTGCTTTCTGTTGGGTAATGTCTATGCAGTAGCTGAGAATTTAGTAGTGCACTGGGATCCTGCATAGTGTTTTCCCAGCCTGTGAACTATCAGGAAGGATTACATCCTGATTACAAGCACCAGCTGGTCAATTTTAGAAAATTAAAAACAAACAAACAAAAAGTGCAAGTCCTTGTTTCATTCAGACCTAGAATATTGTGTTGCTTGTAGCTGCTGAGGCGCTGTTGTAGTTTTATACCATTTGCTTTCATTTACTCTGCAGATTTTAACACTGAAAAAGGAGACCACCTTTGAGACTAACTATTTTTTTAATGTATATATCATAGTGCACTTTGTGCTTTCCAAAACTTCTATTTCAAGGTGATTTATATCTTGAATGCTCATGCTTGATATGGAAGGGGCTCATGTGTATAATCTGAAATTGTTGTTGCATTAGACTGCGCATGAAGTGCTCTTATGTGAAGTGCCCTCAGCTTGCTACACAGTAAATCCGTATGAGTTGCAGGATAATTTATAGGCATCTTAATTTAATCTGTTCGACTCTACCTTAAAGCACATACTATTGAAAAGCTTTGGAATATTTCCTGTGATTGCTGTTCCTGCCAATACCTTCCTTCCTTTTTGAGACCTCTGGATTAAGAGACTGTCTCAGATGAACTCTTTTAAGGCAGCCTCCCGGACATACAGTTTTTAAGAGCGCAATTTCCCAGGAGTTTTCATCACTGGAGCTGGTTTAGGGGATCCCCACATAGAGCCACAACTGGTCCCTCTTTTAAGCGGCTGCAGTTAATTATGGGATTATGCTGTAAACTGGATTATAATCTAAATTTAAAAACAGAAAGAGGATACTTTCCCCTCTCCTACTGTCTGTTAGAATTTCACAGCCATAGTTACTAAGATAGGGTTGAGCAAGTGGGGAAAAAATATCTTAAATGTAAGTGTGCCACAGAAAGAAGTATATGTGGAATCACAGCCTTTTTTGTCCTCAGTCTCTCTTTTGTCCTCAGCTTCACATAAACAAGGTTACTGGTTGGAAAATTTAAACAAATGCTTAGGAAGCAGCAGCAGCTTTGGCAATATTAAATAGTGATGTTAAATTTTGCAATGTTTTTGTATGCAAAGAGTGCTTAGACAGAAATTGTGCCGCTTGCCTCTTGAAGTCTCAGTCTCTATTTGTATTTTCCTGTCTTTCTGATTCCTTTTTTTTTTTTTTTTTTTTTTTGGGGTAGGGTGGGTTTCCTACCTTTTGTCGCAAGGATATGGCCAGATGAGCTCTGAAATTGTTCGGCCTGAATTGCATCTTAAAGCATTAAATGTTTTTAAAGCGAATTTTTAATTTGGGAACTTCTGAAGGATTGCTCAAAGCAACTGTCGTTAGTGTAGATCAGGCTGTATGTTAACTGGGTCTGTATAGGGGCTGTAAAAACTCTCCTTTCCCAGTAATTCTTACTGTAAAGTCACTTCCAGGTGTGGATTCTTTCCCAAGGGGTGTCTTGTTTTGGCAACCATTGGAAATTGTCTGTTTGCCTTGATGGGCCACAGACCTCATCTAGGTTGAGGGTGAGTGGGAGAGTCAGCCAGGGCTTTTGCTATTTTATATTTTGCCTCTTGCAGAAGCTCTGCTTTCACCTACATCTCCTGATTTTTTAATAGGGAGCGGATCTATTATTTTAATACCCTCCTACCTTGAGAACCTGCAGAATGATCAATAATCACTGCATGGGTGCCCAAACTGAGAACGTGTGAGAGCACATAGAGCAAAAGGTGCTCAACTAAAGGAGGTCCAGGCAGGTTCTCTGACCCTTTTCGTCAGAGGAGAAGAGGAGGATTCCCTCTATTCGCAGGGAAATCCCACAACTGCTAAATGCTGTTTGTCCTCTATCTGCTTTGCAGCCATAAAGTGAACTCCAGTGAACTATTAATGCAGCCACTTGACAGTTCTGCAGCGCTTTCTGTCCATGGCCCTCCAAGCACAGCAGGGAAGGAGCTGGAGCAAAGTTTTTAATGCTGCTGAGGTCTAAAAAGGAACATTTGCAGGAGGTGTTGCATCTACCCAGTTTGCTCTGCCCACTCTTGCAGGGCCTGTGCTTTAGTGGCATGACAGAGCCCAGAGGTGGTTGAAATGTGGGAAAGGAAAAAGCCCAGAGAAGCTCTGCAAGAAATAACTAAGTGGGGACGGATGGAAGGGTGGGGAGGTACGGTGGCTGTGAAGTGAGTGTGACACAGCCCTTGTCCTTGGGATGGCATGAAAAGATGCCCCGAATAACTTAAAGAAGCAGCCCTTAGTGGAGGGGGAAAAAAAGGCAGGAAAAAGTTGGGACAAAACAGGCGGGACTCATCCCGCACTGACTGATGCACTTTACCCATGTCTCTGACATTCGGAGATCCCACTTTTGGTAGCTCTTTTTCTCCAACTGAATGATGGCTAGACAGTCTGAATCTACTCATGTACCTGGTCTCACCTAATAATTTTTTTGATTAAATAGTTCTTTGAGGAAGAGAAGAAACTTGTATTCTGGTATTACTTTTAATATGCATTAATAAGAAATTAGATCTCTAGGTATTACTGTTGGGACACCTTCAAATTGTTTACTGTGACATTGCCAGAAATACCTGATCATTATTTATATTTTCTTTCTTACTGTTATGAAAAGATGCATTTTTTTCTACTTCCCATATGCTCTTCTGCTGTTTTGCGGTAGAAGTGTGTAAAAATATTTTCATACACTTGTCACAGCTAGTGTCTACTTTCAGTGGTTGTTGGTGGGTTCCTGTTTAGCTTTTTGTTATTCTTTTCAGTTGATTTTTTTTTTCTTTTGGTCCAAATGTACCAACCGTCTGTTAGTGAAATTATGAAAAACTCGGTGTATGTGACCACTGATTGTTGTAGAAGTATAACAGTAGGTAACAGAAAGGGGTGCTCAGCTTCGGGTTAAAAGTTGTGTTGAGGATTCAGTAATTTATGCTTTTAGAAAAGGCATTACTTCACATGATAGCTCTAGTATAAAACCCAGCACTTTCCAAAGGCTGCGTCTCTGTGCTTATTTTCGGTGTTCAGACCAAGCACGGCAGTAGCACCAATGCTCTGCTGACTTCTCACTTAGACATTTCACTTTTGAATATTAGTTTCCTGTTTTACAGCCACTGTATTTCAAATACATCTTGTGCTGCTAGGTAATTATTTAAAATCAGCTAATGGATTACTGAAATAAACTACTTAATAGATTTTTTTTTCCTGCTGTTTTGTTAGGAATTCTTGCTTCAGTCTCAGAAACTCAATTTTCTTACGTAACTGTAGTGATATTTTTCTTTTCCCCCTGCTTTCCTCTAGTGCTGACTTAAAGCTACTGGAAGAAGCCACCATCTCAGTCTGCAAGTCTTTAGGTGAGAAATGTGATGTCTTAACTCTTTTTTCTCTGTGGTTTATCAGAAAAATTAAGGAACAACATTCATGTATGCATCCATATCTTTAGGGTACTGTGCCTCTCTGCATTCTACTAGTGAGATTAAAACAGGACATATGTTTGTCTATATATCCCAAACTTTCAGAAATGTAACTTCCATCATTAACTATCTTATATAAGTTGAAATGACTGAAAGGGTTAGAACAACTGCCTCCCTCCTCCTCCTTTCTCTTTTGCCCTCCAAGCCTGACAGGCAGGGGACAGAAGTAACTGGGGCTCATAAATGTGATCAGTGATCAGTTAGCAGTGAAAATCAATCTGTTTTTCTGAGAGGAAATAATTGTGCTGTGAAGAAGTTGTGAAAAGGAAGCAGTTTGAGTGCTACATGTGGGATATTTAAATCTAGGCTGAAAAGTACGTTTAGTGAACAATCACAGAGCAGTAAAGCATGCACTGGAGAATCTTGGAAGAAAACCAGTTGTAATATACTTTATGTAGAAGTATTTGAATCTTTGAAAATTGTTTTCATTCTGTCTTGTTTGAACTAAATAGTATCAAATTAAAAGGCTATATAATTTTTTTTTTAATCCTTCATCTAGTTGAGAAGAATCCTCGAACTGGAAATCTTGGGTCATTGATTAAAGTCTTTCTTGCTAGAACCAAAGAATTAAAAATTTCAGCAGAATGTCAGAAGTAAGTAGATGGGGTAAAGCTGTGTTTTCTCTTTTACTTCTTAAATGTTCTTTTGTTTCTAGCTCTTGAAGTTGTGCTCTGCTAGTTAACATATTTACAGACCCAAATTTAGAATTCTCTTGCTTGTATTGTTCCCAAAAAGATATATTCAGTACGTTTTCAAGCACATACAGTGAAGTATAGTAGATACATAATTTACAGTTGGCAAATAAAGACGTATTTGCCTTCTCACGTGTATTACATAAACCACATTTGTTTGACTGGATCCAGATTTATAACTGTGTGCTTATTTCTGCCTTCCCTGTTGTGCACTCATTAGGTGTTGCTGTCTTAATTTTCTCTGGATCCCACATATAGTAAAAATGCAGCACGAATTCCCTGTTAGTGGGTTAGTAGCAGTGCTCAAAATGCCTTGGAGCATAAATAACCTCTAAGAGGAAGGCTGACCTGTCAGGGATGTTTGATATTCTTATACCTAAACGATAGACGTAATTCAAGAAAATGTTGTGTAACTATGTTCTCTTTGTATTCAGAAAGCTGGGAAAAGACACTTTTGCTTTGTTATGCTCCTGAAACCTAGAAGTGTGTAGAGTCATCTGAGAAATATTAGATCAGGAAAAGCGTTAAGGTTTGTGAGTCAGAATAGTTTTCATATTGAAGTTGTTGGAAAATTTCATCTTTTAGGTAGACTTCAGATTGCAGGCTCTAGAAACCTTTAGAAGGGTATATAAGCCATCTAGTAAGCTCTTTGGAGAGAGTAGCGCTTCTGACATCTTTAAAAATACCTATTTAAAATTAAAACTATATCAGCTTGAAAAAGAAAAACTTTAAATATACTTCTAATTTATTTGCTCTAGCAGGGTGTTTTCAACTGATACTTCAGAGCACTTTGGCTTTTCTTTGCTTGCTTCAACTATAAAAATCCCTTATAAGATTTTACAGATTTTAAGTTTTTATAGACATTATACGTATATAAGAATAGACATTCTGACATATATCTTATTGTGATCCTTTTTTTAATGTATTTTCACAAACTGTTACTGACTCTTGTTTGCTTTTGCTTCCTTTCTAGTCACCTCTTTATTTGGCAGGCTCACAACGCGTTGTTTATTATCTGCTGTTTGCTGAAAGTATTCATCAGTCGAATGTCAGAAGAAGAATTACAACTTCATTTTACTTACGAAGAGAAGACGCCGGGGTCATACGGTAGGTGTACACTATTCTGACATGTAACAAGTGCTCATAACAAAATAAACCTCTTCTAAAGCTGGGCTTATTTGGTTTATTTTCTTCAAAGATTTATTTCTAAGCGTAGTGCGATCATTTCTTAGCAAACTTTGTTTGATATTTAGAAACAGTTATTACAAACTGATAGACATAGACTGTAGACATAATATGAAATTGCATTTCATGTTAAAATTACTAACAGTCCTCTTCAGAACATGCCTTGGTGTTCTGGTGCCTCTTTTATTTATGTGCAAGGTGCTCCATTACACAAGGTGTTACAGAATTTGCGCAGGAAGGGATGTGCAGAGCTTTCCTTTTTTGCTCCTAAGAACCCTGTCTGAACATAATCCCTTCTCTCATGGGCCTGTTCAGAGAACAGGATTGCAGCCCAAGTAAGCAGAGGGACAGAATGGAATGAATAGAGCATAGAGTCTTTGGCCTCTAAGAAGATGGGGAGAACAACATATAATTGGAGCGAAACTATCCTATGACTGCTGTGGGGAATGGTGAAATGTCATAGAAAATAGTACTATGGTAGAAATATACTGAGGAAAGTAAATAGTTCTGTGATTAAAGCTGATCCATTAAAAAAGGAAATTGCCATCATTTAATTAGCAGGCAATAATTCATACTATGAAATCTCTCGAACAAGAATCACAGAAAAGTAAACTTAGACAGAATGTTCAAAAGTAAGTGCAGCTCAAGGAAATAGTGAATGGATTGCACAAGATGAAAGATAGC
>NW_010583642.1:194447-212760 GCF_000705375.1 Tinamus guttatus | reverse complement strand
TAAGAATCTTCTCTCCAATTCTGTGCTCTGACAGTAAAAAGGAACAAAAACAAACCAAAAAAACCCCAGCCCCCTAAAGTTATGCTTTTTGAATGTGAATTAATGTGTTCAAAATTCGTTTGATTACAGCATAAAAAAATCATAAATCTATCACAAATCTTTCATGTCACACCATCATGACACTGTCACAGAACACATGAAACGCGTGAAATGCTGGTATGAGAATCTGAATGATAAATTTCCTTCTCTTCATTGCAAAGTTACCATTGAGTTCAGACATTTGTCATTTATTGCATAAAACCAAAAATTGTCTAGCCAAAATGGCTGGTATCAGAATGAGATACT
Source organism: Tinamus guttatus (assembly GCF_000705375.1). Next base: position 212,415 of record NW_010583642.1, on the reverse strand, counting down.
TTTAGTTGTTGTTCTATAACCTGCTCATAAACGTGTTACTGATGCAGATTTTCCCAAGGAGTATAAGGCAAGGACATGTGCTGAGAATGCCTAAGAGCTGCTTGCTCCCTGAATAGTGAAAATGGTTCATTAAAATCTGGTTAACTCCTTGGCGCCTGCCATTGCTCTGGGGAAATCAGACTTCTGGTGCCAAAAGATTAAGTGCTACATGTTGAAATGGTTTAATGTAGTTAAACTGTGATGAGAAATCTCCGAGAATGCGGTCACCTAATTGATACATTAAAAAGCAGTGCCTGCTTATAATAAGCTATCATTGCAGACTGCCTGTGGGTTTATACCTGGTTTGAAAAAAGAAAGGCTGCCCTTTGCTTAAATTGAATACTGTTGCACACTGGAACAGATGGAAATGGGGGAAAGTTTTGTCACTTTGAACCATAGCAATCTCTCTTTTTCTGATGTTGAGAGTTCCTCGCAGTGTAATATGAAAAGTGACTGTTGTCACCGGGCTAGATCCCTATTTACACAATGTTTAGTAGCACTTGACTGTAATTCACAGTGACATTTATTAGCGATAATTTTGCGCATATTGATGGCAAATGTACTAAGCAATTATCTTTGAGCAGATTGCTAGCTGTATGTTCTTGATTAGGAAGGTAATTGTGTGTGGTCTGCTGGCTAGAAGAAGGGACTGAAAGGCAGGAAGCGAGTTCCTCGCCAGCTCTCGCTGCCCGACCATGGACTTGGGCCAATTTTTCCTTTTGACTTGAGTTTTCATTTGGAGATCACTCTTGTGATCCTCTCCAAGATACTGAGGTTCACATCATGCTGTGTGGATGTATCCATCACTTGCAGATCCTAACAAAGGCTTCTCGTCTTTTTTTTTTTTTTTTTTTCCTTTTCTTTTCTTTTTTTTTTCTTTTTTTCCTAATGACTTTCTGTAATTTTTATACTGAGATTTGGAAAATCCTCTACTCAGCCCTGGTGAGGCCGCATCTGGAGTATTGTGTCCAGTTCTGAGCTGCACAGTACAAGAGAGATGTGGAGCTGCTGGAGAGAGTCCAGCGCAGGGCCACCAGTGAGGGTGCCAGAGCACTGGAACAGGCTGCCCAGAGAGGTTGTGGAGTCTCCTTCTCTGGAGATCTTCAAACCCGCTTGGACGCAGTCCTGTGCCACGTGCTCTAGGTGACCCTGCGTGTGCAGGGGGTTGGACTAGATGACCTCTAGAGGTCCCTTCCGACCTTGAGCATTCTGTGATTCTGTGAAAAGAGAAGTACCATCAAAAGAGCATAGTAAAAATGCTGCTGTGTTAGGGTTTATTTACAGTGAGCCGGGGGAAAAATGATTTTTTTTTAAATTTCTACCTTCATAATTTCTACTCTTGTGTTTCTATTACATACACGTAACTTCTACTTTCATAAAGTGCTCCTTTTCATCACTTTCTGCATCACTGGAGTGCCCTTGGTAGTCTGAGAACATATAGATTTATAAGTTTGCCACATACATCAGTACTACAGAAAGTGCTGTCTTAGAACTTTTTATTTTTTTTAAATAAGTTGTTCTTAGTTATCCTTCCTAATTTTTTTTCATTTGCTAGAGTGGAATATTATATTTACAATTCCAGAGACTACTTCTCTGCGTTTGCCTATTTGAACTATGACCATCACTTCTCCCAGCTCCTTATAGCCAGAGCGTATCTCCCAGCACTGTGTTCTTAATTTAAACTTAGCATCTTGTGTATTGAGGGTGCAGTATCAGCACATCAGTTTGCTCGTGCTGCAGTCAGTCGGAACATTGGCACCTGCTCTGTATTATTTGATATTTCGGACAGAAACATACAGTGTTTGATAGTAAGGATGTAGACATGACTGGAAGGATAAGTTATAGCCCTCCTTGCAGTTCCTACTACAACGCTGTTCATTGATATCCTCCTAGTCAGCTAATAAATAGAAGTTTACTGCTTTGGGCAGTTCTCAGGAACCATCCTGAGCACAGGAAGAAGCTTCTGCCTCTTAGCCCGTAACTGGCAGTTTGTGAATAAATTTCATGGGAGGATATTGCATAATTTTGGTTGTAGGAAAATTCTTTTACAAGCTCGCATAACTAACTGTGTTTTAAGATTCAATCAAAAATTCCTGATACTAATGAATTTGCAATTAATGCCATCTTCCATGCCATATTATCTTGGCATTTAGGTAATGCCTATATATTACTTGGAATTAAGTATTTTGTGGAACCTGCATGTTTCTTTAGGAAAGTGGGCACTTGTTCCACAAGGGAATTACTTGGTTTCTGTTGGGCTGCCTGATTTTGTAGCCTTCAGACTGTTTTTAGTCTGCTCCTGCCCCATGCTCAGTGGAAGCCTCGGAAACAGCGACAGTATTCCGAGTAAAGCAACTCGGCTCATATCAGTTCCTCGCTAAGAGGGGCCCATATCTCAATATTTTTGTTCTGTTCAGACTTCTCTTGGCTTGCTTTAGCAGATGAACTAAAGACCTTGGCATATGCAGATCTGAAGCTGGCCCTAAGTTTTGCTAGCAGATCATACATGTTTTGGTGAGGTTTCCCCTGCCTATATCATAATCACAATAACTATACTATGATTCAGGAGCATAGGAGTGGTTATAATATTCCATATTCTCAATCAGATTGTCAGCTCATTTAACTTATCCTTTGACCTATAGCATAAGATTTTTATTCATTCCGTATAAAGAATATTTTCATCAGAGTTACTAAGGACTTTCCTTGGTACATTATAGCAAGTGCAAAGGAACACCAAAGTAGAATGGGTGAGACTCGTAAGGAAAATCATCAAAAGGTCCAGTTTCTCTGAGAACAAAACTGAGTTTTTACAAAACATGCCCTATTTAGTGTTTTTTTGTTTGTTTGTTTTTTCTCTGACAGATTTTGAGAGGGATGGGAATAGAGGAGAGAATAAGCAATAATCTTCCTGTTGCAACCCTTAAATGCAGCTTTGCTTGCAGAGGTGTCACTTGTCACATAAGGGAAATTAAGGATGGCAGTTAGGTTATATACTCTTTGCTGGTATTTTAAGGCAGAGTGGAAGCTTTTGAGAAGCCTGGAAGCTGAAGATCTAACCACAAAAGCCCCAAAAGCTTCGTTTCTTGCAGTGTGCTTGTTATGTAACTAATTGAATGGATGAGACTTCAAGTACTCATCTAAGTAACACAAAATATTTCTTCACTGGTGGCCAGGTTTGCATAAATCTATGCAAGCACAGGAGCAACAGAGCAGGAGAAGCTATTGGCTTCTCCTGAATAATCTAAGCTGAGGTTATTGCTTGCTAGGCGTCAATATCTTCCTGATATTAGGTACATGGTGAGGCCGCATCTGGAGTATTGTGTCCAGTTCTGGGCTCCACAGTACAAGAGGGATGTGGAGCTGCTGGAGAGAGTCCAGCGCAGGGCTACGAGGATGATCAGGGGCCTGGAACATCTGCCCTATGAGGAGAGGCTGAGGGAGCTGGGCCTGTTCAGCTGGAGAAGAGAAGGCTGAGAGGGGACCTGAGCAGTGTCTAGAAGTACCTCAAGGGAGGCAGTGAGGAGGATGGTGCTGGCCTCTTTTCACTGGTGGCCACCAAGAGAACTAGAGGAAATGACTGGAAGCACCAAAAGTTCCACAGGAACTTAAGGAAACATTTCTTGACAGTGAGGGTGCCAGAGCACTGGAACAGGCTGCCCAGAGAGGTTGTGGAGTCTCCTTCTCTGGAGATCTTCAAACCCGCTTGGACGCAGTCCTGTGCCACGTGCTCTAGGTGTCCCTGCATGTGCAGGGGGGTTGGACTAGATGACCTCTAGAGGTCCTTTCCAACCCTAAGCATTCTGTGATTCTGTGATTCTACATCCAGCTACTACATCAGGTTCTTGGCAACGTGATAGTTCGGCACTTGGCAAGCAAGACTATTTTATGGTGTCTATGTTATATTCTGTATTATGAACAGTGGAGGAGCTAAGCTGGTTTTAGCAGAAGAGGCCTCTAATGGCACCTCTGGGTTGCTTTGGAGAGGTCATTTTACCTCTGTATTGCCTGCTAATCCAGGGTCTATAATGTGGGTAGTTTTTCAGATGTTAAAAGCCAAGCAGTATTGTGTAAGTAACAAAATTGCATAAGTAATCCACATACTTGAGGTTTCAAATGTGGAGATTGGAAAATGATGCCTTGTAACTGGATTTCTTTTTAACTGTGTGTGTCTGCAGTTACATTTACACTGTTGGAGTTTGGTTGATGTACCTATGACTTCTCTCTATGCAAGTCTGCTCTAATCTTATCTGAACAGATTCACTCTTTACTTGTTTGCCCCAAGGGTCTACATGTGTCTTTAATCCAAGTATGTGATCTATTAATGTGAATGACTATTGTATGTATTGTCTTTATCCTGCTATTGAAAAAAGACATTGTTTATGAAAACACATAGTGTTCCCTGTTTATAGCTTGCTCTCACGTTATAGATTTGGCATGTGGCCGCCTCATTGTCTTGGCAAGGCAAGAATTGAACAAGAATGCCTATGCCCCGATGGGGAAAAGGATACAGTAATTATTGCAGCTGAATGACATTGATTACAGCAATTAAGTTTTTTAAAAAATAATGGAACAAGAAAGACTAACGTCTTCCAGTCTACACCATTGTGCTAACCAATCATCTCACTTTTTCTTGCACTTTAGAATAAAAATAAAGCCTTATTTCATATTCAAATAACACTTTGCTCTCTCCGAACGAGTTGTGCGAGAGGTGGAAACAGTATTCCCTTTTTCCCTTCCCTTCTCACTATTAAGAGAAAAACATTAGATGCCTTTTGGGAACTTACAGGCATATTCCTCCATAAGCGTTTTCTAGATTCATAAAATTTTAAGGAGATTCACCTTCAAATTCCTGTACAATCCGTTATCTGGACTTCCATTATTTGCCATAGTTTCAGTCTTGGATAAAAGACTCTTAGCAGTCCTACTTTTGTGCTAACAGGACCTACGTTGTGTTTACTCATGGGAAATTCTGTATAAAGGAAACCATGTTTCCGTGATAAAAAAGTGATTTCCTGTAGAATTTGCAGTTCACTAGGTGACAATTTTTAATGTTTTTTTTATAAACTGATTGTGGAAAGAAATGATTTTGTTTTATTGTGAGTATTCCCTCTGGTGTGTTTCCTAAAATTGAGTCCTGGAATTAAGAACAAACTTGGGTTAAACATAATAACAGTGCCATGACTTGGCTGTAATTGCTGTATTTATAGTGAGACCTATTTGTCTGAAAATGCAAAATAAACAGCCGTGTGGGTAGTGATTGTGGTGCAGTGCTGTGATGCCCCATCTGAAGGGGGAAAACATGTGCCTGCTTTACATGTGCACAGCTCAGTGCTTCTGCACTGTAGAATCTTTAAAATTTTGTGTTATATGTATCTTTCTATAACTTTGCTTTGTAAACAGAAATAAATCGTGATGATTCAAGGGGTGTATCTTCTATTTTTTGGCATTACATGGCACGGGGGGTAGTTTAATGGTTTTCTCAATAAAGCTTCTGTTCCTGTTGCTTTTAAGAATTGCAACACTTAACGGAAAACGCTGCCAGTTTTAGTCATTAGAACTTCTTAATCATGTCATGGGTTTTGTCACATTATGTATGTGAGTTAGGGGTAACTTTTGGACAGTTGTTTTTGGAAAATCGTGATCTTTCGTTGAGACCGAGATGTGTGAGACCTCTTCTCTAGATAAACATACCTGCATGCAGAACATGCTGCGCAGATTGAATCACTTAAGAATAGCCTGCACTGTAGGCTGCATTCATTTAAAAGATCACAATTTAGGATATTGCTCAGTATAGGTTAGATAAATGAAACTATGTGCTTTCTGTGCTTGTCTGCTTCCTCTTAGGGCTAAAAAGAGGGTGAAGGGAAATGCATATGGAGTGCAGGGAATTTTGAGAGGAGACTTGAACTATGGACCTGTTAGGAGTCCCTAGTGATCTGTCAGCCAAGCTGTTAGTAATAACAGTGTTTAATAGGAGCTTAGCTAAGCAATAAAGCATGTGGGTAATGGGAAAGGCTTTGTGTGCTCAGTATTAACATACTTCCTCCTATGATACCAGTCCCCCATTTAGTTTATCAAATAGTTAATTTTGGATAAGAATGCCATCTTCATAAATGGATGAAATTTCCAATGAAACTTAGTGTTTGTGCATTCATAGTGTTGATTGTCTGGACCTATGTGTCTAAATGTATGCCTTTTTTTGTTAGAAAATTCAGGAAGTCTTTGGTGTGCTTCTTTTCAGGAACAGAATGTGAAGACCTCATAGAAGAATTGCTGTGTTGCCTCATCCAGCTCATTGTTGAAATTCCCCTCTTGTAAGTTGGGTTTCTTTTCAGCTTCTGCTGATAAACCAAACATTTGAGCAAATATAAAACTTAAATGATGGCGCTCTTAATGTTGTTTTTTTTTTGAATGTGAATGTTCTATATTTTTGTAAAGTACTGATGATGACAAACTGCTGACAGTACCAGCCCTGAATATTTTATTAGAATGAATAAGGGTCATCATCTCATAGTCAAATTGAGGGAGCAGGAGTTATCCCATTTGTTTTGTAGATGCCTTATTGTTTTTTTTGGGATACCTCTATCAGAACACAGAAAATTACTACCAGCTTTTACTTGGGAATGGTTATACTCTGAACTTCAGTCATGTGGCTCATTCTCATTTAATGTTTGTTTCTGAAATACCAATGAATTGATATTTGAAGAAGGAAGACATGACCAAATGGAATGTTTCTGTAGATCTCCAGGGCAAAATTGATGTGTTTGCTTTCTTTTTTGAAGGCATCTGTCTTATTTGAGATGTCTTGATTCTGCATTCTACTGGGTGTGTGCCATGAAACTTCCTTTGCTTTTCTTACTTGCAGTCCTGGGGATTAAAGGGAGACAACTTTGTTTTCTTTTTTTGAATAAAAATGTTTTTCGTACCTGTCTGTTTTTGTTTCACCATTTCTTTACAACATCAACTTTTCTAAAGATGGTGTTAGCAATATCTGTTGTTTTTAATATTAATAATTCAATATTGCATTGTAATCTGTACCTAAAATATGTATTGTTGCAGTTAAAGCATTACATCTTTGAAAGAGTTTTGCAGATTATCTGTTATAGCATAGTACATATCTCTGATTTAGTTTTTATGCTGCTGATTGCTGTTTTGGTTGGAAAGCTGACAGAGATACGATAGTTTTTGAAACATTGCTCTCATTAAATACAGTGCTGTCAGCATTACATGAGGGTTTTGGATAGTCACTGTGTAATGGCTTAGCACTATGATTAAGTGTGCCATTCTCCAAAGCTTGTCAGTACTTCCTGGAACAGATACACTTTTTGTTTGCCACAGATTAGAAGACATATGAAGGGGTGAAAGGACTGAAATATATGGGCAAGTTCATAAATCCTGCATGTGTGTTTTCTTTTTCTTTTTTTCTTTATTTTGGAAACTTTGTTGAAGTCCTAATCACTATATAGAGAGTCAAATATCCTTTATTCTGCCTTTTTGGCAGAAAAACAGCAATTATTTTGCAGCCGTAATTGTTCTTAACCTTTTTCAACATTTGAACCTGTCAGCATCTCTGTTCTGTGTGAATGTGGTTGCAGTGAATGGAAATAGTTGTTGAAAGCACTTATTATACAATATGATATAGTAATAATAATGATCCTCTCAGAGTTACGTAGCTGCTATATAATGTTTAATGTTTATCTATAGTAGAATCATTCACTCTTCTCATGGTAAATGTGGAAAGATTTTGTGAAAACGTGTTTTCTTGGCTTATTTTCCCCTAAAGTAGTATGCTATTAACTGCATTGTTAATTTGGACAAGGTTAAGTAGGGTAGTAACACTAATAAAAATGTGTAATATTGTATTGTTTAGCACTGTAATATGTTTAACAATGTAATAGTGCCTTAACAATAACTTTTTTTTCCCAGGCCATTGAAAGGAAAGTAGGGAAGGGGTAAAATACGGAAAAATTTGCTCTAATACACAATGAAACATACACAGTGAGGATTTTCATTGGTTTGATCTCTCTTGCTGCTGAAGGTTACCTTCTTAATAGTTAAAATTATAAATCAAAAGTAGCTGTATTTAAAACCAGAAGGAAAAATGGCCACAATCTACTGCTAGAGAAGGGGAATAAGCTCTGTTGTTCTTCATAGAGATGGTATGAAGCATTTTTTGCTTAGATAATAATATATGTATTTATAGATACATATAGAGAGATTGTTTTGCTGTAACTGGAGTAGATCAAAAAAAATCAAGTCTAATATGTGAGTTTTGGGAAGGAATAGGTTGTTGGAGTGGACGGAATAGTAGCCAGTGTTGCTGGACTAAGCTGTGTAGATTGGATTATCGAGCAGAGAGAAATTTGGTAATAAGATAGAAAGATGATGATATTGCTGTTCAGTCTTGAATACACATTGAAAAGATGTATGTGTAAGATGAGGGTACTGTTGGGAGAAGAGTTTAAGGGTACATCTGTGTGGTAGTATTCAGGGAAGTCCCCAGTCTTGGCCTGAGTTCCTGACTGGGCTGGGCACTGGTCTAACCAAAGTCATGCAGGATCAGCTCTTCCCTGAGCATGAGCAGAGCCTGTGCTGCTCTGAGCTTGCTTCACCCGGAGTCTTGGCAAAATGAGCTCATGTCTGCCTGCAAAATAACGTGTAGACACATTTGGAAAATGCAAGTGGGCAGTCAAGCTCGAAACTAATAACCAAGGTGTGTGTGATGGAGAAGAAGACAAATCACAAGTCTGTAACTCACCTCTCTGTCTTCTCCTGTGAGGTATAACTGAAGATCTGAAATGTATTTTGATTTTTTCCTGGAAAAGTTCCAGAGATGTGCAGCCATGCACAGGTAGAAAAAGCATCCCTGAATTACCAATCAGGAATGAAAAAATCCATTTGTCTGTGTTAGAGCTTGCATTGAGAAGGATGAAAGCACATTATGGAAGTTGTCCTCGGCATAGCTAAAGCGGGTGGTAGTGGGAACATGGAACTCAACAGCTTTGTGACCCTCTACGTGAGACTTATTAAAAAGAGCTTAGATTAATTACCCTTTTGCAAAGCAGATTCTGTGCAAAATGCTGGAGGGAAGTTTCATATATTTAATTTTGAGAAATTTAACTGCATTATTGCTTTTTAAGGATCAGAGCTGTGCAGTCCCTTGTAAGACTTGAGTTACAGTATGTTGATCTTTTGATTTATGGCTCCTTTGGGTGTGTTATGGATACTCTGCTTTTTCTTTGGTCTTGTTAATATTAGCACTCCCGGATATATGTTAATGATCAAACTACATAGTCAGCAAAAAAAAATACAACTTCAGTATTTAATCATATCTGTTTTGCATAGAAACTATCGCTAAAATTTTGTTGCAAGATTGAGCTCCTAGTTTTAAATAATAAAGGCCTCTTTCAGCAGCTTGTTGAGAACTGGTGTGCATAACTGAACATCTGGTTGTTATCAGTACTTTTTTACTTCATTTAAAAACTATAAATGCACGTGGAGGAAAAATGAATAGTACGATCCAGTTACATCATTGTTAAGTAGCACCCTGGTGCCACTTGAAGTTAGTTGATATTTCCATTACATTCTGTCATTTTCTGTAGTCAAAATAGTTCTGATTTCATTGAGTTTTCATTGAGAATACTGCAGTTACTGCAATGAAACTGCAGTTTTCATTGAGAATAAATTTGAAAATGAAAGATCAGAATCAGGTTAAAAATATTTTGACTCTTTTAAGGATGATCTGTACATTTTCTGGGAGTTGCCTCTTTTCTCCGTTACCTAAACAAGCATTAGACCAAAACAGGTTGTTATTGCCACTGAGTGCTGCAACCTTAAGATGACTCTGTGTTGAAATCAGAGGAAGTTGAAGAAAAAGTAGTGTTATTAGGAGACCTTCCTCCGCCAGCACTGGAGCAGGGCTCCCTTTCAGCTGTGCTGCACAGCCAGAAGACCTGACATGATCCATATGGGTCTGGCACTGCCAGCCCTCTGCACAGGTTTTGCAGTAGCTTTTTCAGCACACTGGTCATCCTTCTGCTGAGAATGTATTTAGCCGTATAGTGTGGATGATTTAGGAACAGACCAGGGTGTAAACATCTTGAATCCTAAAATTGTTTTAATTGCTTAGATAGTTGCTGCAGAATATTTCCAGCTGTGTAAGGTTATTGTATCTCAATCTTTAATTCTGTCTCCCAGCGGTGGGAAGGTGTAACAGGAGAGGTTGGGATGCCCTCTGCTCGCAGTCGGAATTGCTCGAGTGCCTCTTTGGGACATCACCCAAGTGTTTGGAGTCAGCTGTGGTGAGTGTAGTGTGTTACTGGCCACCACAGTGCCTACTCGCCAGCAGTGGGTGTAAAACCAGGCATGAGTCCAAGAGGAAAGATTACGTTCACTTTGAGTTGTTGTACTTGTATCCTGAGACTGATAACCAGATATTCTACTTGCTTTTCAGCTTCCAAACCTGCTCCTATTCTCTATGGTAACTCCTCTTTCACCTTCCTGGTGGGCCCTCAGGAAGCAGGGAAATGAAACCTGGTTCCTGTATGATTTGAGGCTTTTTGTATGAATCAGCCCTTTTGGCAACTCTCCGAAATTAGCAAATGAGTTGCCTTTTAACCTTTTAAAACTTAGAGTAGACAGCTCTGGCTGGGTGAAAGTTCAGGAAAATATTTCAGTAGGGAGGGGGTTTGTTCTCGTGATTTGTGTGATGGCATGAGTTGAAATTCAGAATTTTGCTTCTGACTGCTCAGTCCGTTTGCTGTGTGTGTGAAATCATATATTAGCTCTCAGCCTCCCCTTGCAAAGGTGTAGAAATAGCTGCATTTCACCGAGTAACAAAGATTTTTACAAAAGTATATGAGTTGAGGAGCAATTGGAGTTCCTAGTTGGGATTTGTTGACGTTTTGTTTAATGTAGTCATCATAGTCCTCTTCCCCCCAGCAGGGAACAAGGCTGGATGATGGGGATGGGTGCAGAAAGCAGTTCCGAGCATTACCTGGGCTTGGAGAGAGGCCACCAGCTGCAGTCTGATGACACTTAGGTAGATGGTTGAAGTTCTTGATCATCGTGGTCAAATGTTGTCCACATCCACTTCTGAGTTCTGAATGGAGGAAGAAGATGGTTTGGTTAAATTATGCTTGTTTTACACTAACACTTAGAAGCCTTCTAGTTTGGAGCTCCAGAGATAATACGAACTTTGAACAGAAAAGTGACCCTTTCTCTGTAGAGCTTATAACCAAAGTGAATCACAACTAGATAAGACTGTATGTACATTTATAGTCTCCAAAGCAGCACTTGCTGCCAGAAGAAATTTTAAGTTTGGTGTCATATGCAAGGAACTGGACCTGCTCAGTCTGGTTAGAGGAGCAGGAACTTGTCCCACCTCATATGATGTGAAATGTGAAAGCCGGGAGAAGAGCTGCTTATAAGCTGCTGACTCTGAATAAAGAAGTAGCCCAAACGCAGGAGAGAAAAGGTTGCTGTGATTTCTTAGACTTTGGTGCTTGACTGACTGTGAAGGGCACAGTCTTAAAAAGACTTAAAAAGACGAGCAAAAGAAGGATCTCTGATAGCTTGTCTACCAGATCTAGGAATATATTCTCTAATGGGAAGGATAAAGAGGAAAATTAAAAAGAAGAAAAAGAACAAAATAAACCAGAAAATGTATGGAAATCTCCTGAAATCTCTGAACTAGATAATCCAGAAAAAAAGAGCCCTCTACAGTATGGTACATTGCTCTATAAAGTTTATTTACTTGGGATGTGGAATCATCCTGAGCTTTATCTGAGGTCTCTAGGTTTTTTTTTGTAAGGTATTTGGGAAGAAAAAATGTCCAGAAACTCAAACCATCATACCCTTCTGATTTTCTGAAATAAATAGATAAAGAATTCTGACATGTAATTGATACATGAGTTCATTATTTCTAGTTTCCTCCTTATCTGCAAGCAAACAATTTTAAGAGGAAGTCAGACATCAGCATAAATTCCATGTAAAGTCTTTCCATATGAACGACAGCATTAAAAAAAATAAAATAAAAACTGAAAACAAAAGCCACTTTTTCTGTAGTCTCTCAATATAAATAAACAATATTTTCTTTGAAGTTGAAAGAAGTTCCTGGTAGTTGTTGGGACCCTTTAGAAATGCTTGGCTTAAAACTGTACATTTGACTCTTAGAGCTACCCCAGTATTAGGACTCATAACTGCATTTATATGAGAGCAGGATTAATTTAAGCAACTGCTTCTACAGGTTGAGTGGATTGGATTTGCAGTAAAATGTTATTTAACTGGATTTTGAATAGATAGAATGGGAAAGTAACTTGCTAACTGGAGTTGCATAAACTTAAAACTCTGGAATAAAAGAAATAAACTTACAAGGGTGTTTTTTCAAAAGTTACATTAATCCCATTATTTATTTCTTTATACTGAATCTTCTAAAAATGGGAAAGAATCTTGCAATGTCCCTTTAGATTTGCATTTCCACTTGTGTGGTTGGTCAGAAAAGTAGCTAAATGAATGACTGAAATGAGAAAAGACTCGGTGCAACTTGTTTCCTCTGGCAAAGTGACCCAAATGTTGCAACATGCCGTGAAGTCACGTTTTATCTCAGAGCAGGTTGAGCTGAGGGGTAGAGATACTCAGAGGCAGCCGTGGGGAAGCGTCGCAGAGCGGCGGGAACTGGGAACCGTTTCCAGCTCCGTCCGGTCCCTGGCTCGGCCGCATTTGCAGTGGAACCAGATCACAGCAGAACCTCTGGCCTGATCTAATTATCAACATTTACCCTGGCCAGTGCTCTGAGCAGTGGGCAGAAAGTCAGGTAGCTCACCAAAACCCAGGCGCATTAAAATGTTCTTCGTGATTTTCAGGAAGAATGTTATTTAAGCAGTAAGTCTTTTCCTGACATATAACTTAAAATGTTATGGAGTCAAAGGCTTAAATTATGAGAGAATAAAAACAGTGGGTTTGCATAACCTTCTCTTTCAAAAACATTTTTGTATCAGTGTGGCTCAATGGACTTGTGCACAGCCCTGCGAGCCAGGAAATTGTAAGTCCAGCTTGCTGTTGACTTAGGACAAATAATTTGCACTCTATTTCTCCAGAAATTCTGACCTCGAGCTCCCACAAAAGTGTTTTCATTAAGCTGTCTCTATGCTATAATCACTGAAACTGTTGTTCCTCGTGTTTGACACTCATGCAAGTTATTTACAGCATTTCTAGCAGCACATTTGACATGCAAACATAGCTGTGTGCTGAAAATTAAACTGATTTCTTCTAAAGAAAAAGCTTGTCCTCTTTTCGAAAGGACTACGTGAGTTCTGAGACCAAGAGCAGCAGTTTTGTTTATTTTCCTTATGTGTTTACCTTTTTTCTAGAGATACTGCACTACAGGTTGTAAGTCATTGTTTGAAAAAAGTCTCAGTTTTGTATTTACATTTGTTTCAATTGCTAAGAATGTAATTGTTAGAAAGTAGCAAGAAGGAAATTCAGTGTGACTGATGGAGGTTTTTTTTTTTTTTTTAAATACAGATATTGTAAAATCTTTGAATTTGGGAAATACAAAGAGATCTTTCAATTTCTATAAGCTCCGTGGAAAACGTCAGCGTAACTTGCTAATTGACCCCTTATACCTGTTATACACAGCATAATGTTATTAACTCCTAAAGCATACTGTGAAAACTGTAACAGCAGAGGAAACTTTAAAAATGCTTAATAACAATCTCTAATGGCCGAGGGGGTGTTTCTGAGGCACCTGAGACATCCATTTGGGGGAGGGAAAAAAGCCCATATTAACTGAAAGCAATAATCATACTGGTTCATACTGAAGGGAACTGTAGTGTTTTAAAAGTTTTTTGTGTAATTTGTAATTTTCTCACTGATTGAGAAGGCAAAAAACATTTTTTTTCTTGCCTTTTTAGAAATATGATGCGTAGTAAGATCACTTGAGGCAGAGTTAGGGAACAGAAACTGCACAGTGTCCAAAACGGCACATCACTCTCCCGTCCTGTTTGCTGTACAGCTTTTCCTAATTAACCTGTCCAGCTTAATGAGCTTTGCTAATCTTTGTGCAGCCAGTGTCTAATCATTGCCATACATTCTTTGGAATTGACAGTAGAAGTCAGCAACATCCTAAAGTTTTGTACTTTACCTTTGCCTTGCAAATACCATTTAACAGTTGGATAATTGTACGTGTGCCATGTTGGTATCCCAAGCATTTCTTATAGTTAAGAGAGGATTTGTGTGTTACCTCATTCTTAGAGATCCCAATTTGCTGCCAAATGAAGCAGCGTTTGGGAAGCTGAACCTTTTTGTGACCTGGAATGATGCTTTGGTGACGATTGTGTTTAGCAGGACAAAGAACAGCCCAGTTAATTTTCTAAGATATTTTTATTAGTATTGGAATGAAGCGTAGTCTGAAAATCGAAATCCCAATGCTCTGGGTGATATGTCACTGTTTTTACACTGTGTTGTCCTTTGGCACATCAGAAAAACGCTTACATCTAAGAAAAATAATCCATTGTCCGTATGAAGTGTTTCTGTTTTTTGAACTTGTTATTTCCGTGTTCCCGCTTGAGACTCGCTGCATAGTGTAACCACATGGGAGCCTCCCATGTGTTCCTATGGCAGAAGGGAGTTTGTAAACAAAAGTGGTGGATTAACCTTTGTAAAAATTTGCCTTTTCTTGCAGAGATATAACGTACAGCATTTCCTTGGAGGCTGTGACAACGCTGATAGTTTTCCTCTCCTGCCAATTATTTCACAAGGAAATTCTGCGAGAGAGCATCATTCATAAACATCTGATGCGTGGTCGCTGGTATGTCCTGTTCTGGGGCTGTGGCTAATCGCAAGACAAATCCTTCAGATGGCTCATTTAGACTCTTTGTCCTTAAAAATAAGACATGGTGAAATGCATTTTGATATGCAGTTTTTGTCCAAAAGAAAACAAAACATCAAAACAAATCTATCTTAAAAGTTGTTGGAAGGTTTCAGGTTTAAATCTTATAGTGCTGATTTAAGTAAAACTATATTTATTTATTTATTTATTTATTTATTGGCATAATTTCATTGACTGCTTAAAACAGTTTTCAAAGAAACAGTTGTATGTGTAGGCTCTGGGTAGAGGGGTGGAGATCTTGGGGGTAAGGAATCTGAGATAATGTGAGGAGTTCAAAGGGCATGGGTTGAAGAGAATTAGAGATCATCACCAGAGTTGGAAACCAATTGTTTCTATAAAAAGCTCTTCTATTTTAGAAATATTTTAGTCTATATTTAAATCCAATAGATTTCGTGTATGCCTTTCAGAATTATTTGAAGTCAGTTGTTCCAGAGCTCCTTGAAAATTGGCCCCCACTAAACACAGCACTGAAAATATTGTGGGAATAGAGGAATGCTATTATTGCCTGCTTTATATGACTGAAGCATCGAGATAAAAAAAAAAAAAATGAATATGGTGTTTTTTCCTTGCATAAATATTTTTCCTGTTGTGTCTTGGGTAAAAGAATACAGTGATACCACGTGTTAAAAGGTTGATTTGAAAGTGATATTGAAAACTGAAAATAAATGAAGAAGGTTTCCATGATTCTGCCCTTGAAGGTGGTCCCAATGTTCTGCTAAAGCCAGTGCAGTTTTGAATGGGCAAAATCCTGCTGTTGTTTCCCTTTCTAACCTAGAAGTGGGTAGATAACTCAGCACGAGGAGCTGAGACTATGCTTAATGTCAAGCATCAGCTTTTGTGCCTTGCCTGGACTTTGCTAATCAAACACGTGGCTCCTGGGTAGAATAACAAGTATCTGTGATCTGTTAGATGGAAAAAGTGATCAGACTTTTTAAAAATCCAGGCATAGTCTAGTTCCAGAGAACAAAAGGATGCACAGCCTTGACTTTGTAGCTCAGCCGAATTTTGCAACTTCTGAGTCAATTAAAGCTGTTTTTTTTTCCTTTTGCAGTCTCCCATACACCAGCAGACTTGTGAAAACTTTACTGTATAATTTCATTAGACAAGAAAGAAGCCCTCCTCCAGGGAGCCACGTCTTTCATCAGCAAACCGATGGAGGGGGACTGCTTTATGGCATCGCCTCTGGGGTGGCAAGTGAGTCGTATTTTCTATAAACAATTTTTCAAAAGTTATGAAGTATATGGCCCTCTGTGTGATCACTCTTATAAACACACCTGTAGCCCATTTCTTTTTCAAACAGTGATATCAGTGTGTCTGCTCTATAAAGAAAAGCTGACCTATCAGCTATAGAGACTTATCACGGTCTCTACCTGTAGATATTTTACAATATGAAGCAATTGTGTTTGCAGAGATGTCATCCCTGCAAGGGAACATGCCATAGAAGTAGCTCTGATGAACTTTTTGTTTTTTTTTCTTTTTCCGAATGTTAATACATAAAAAAAAAAAAAGTTACCTCTTTCGATAAATTCAGCACTTCAAGTTATTTAAAATGTTGAAAAAATATTCTTTGAAGTCTCTGTTGAAGAATTATAAGCATTTTCAGAGAATGTTCATATTTCATTCTTGATAGCTTTTAAGCAGATATGTGGAATTGGTCTAGATACAAAAAAAATGTATCAATCCTGAGAAGCTGACTGATTATTTTCATGACTGGTATGAGTAGCTTGTGATCTTTTGTGGTTGGACCTTTTGCTCTCAATAGTTTGGACATCTACTGAAGAATATTCGAGCTTAATATAATCTTTTTGTAAGAAAAAGGTTTCTCATGTTTGTTATAGAGCACATTGTTTTAGTTGTTTATTAATATATGTGTGTGTGTATATAATCTTGAGAAAAATAATGATACATGTTACTTTTTCCTGCTAAACTGAATAACACCTTGTGAGCTGGTTACTTTAGGAACATTTGCTATCTATTCTGGTCTCTGATGAAATCCCTTCACTGGCTGCATCCTGGGGGAATATTAAAGTTCAGGCCCTGAGTTTGCCAGGAACTATTTCACAGCCTGTGACGATGCATCTGGATCTCCTCATGGAGGCAGTAAAAGAGCACAGCTCTAACTTGGTGCGTTTCCCTAAACACTTTGCAGCTTCTGTGCAAGACGAAGCTGCACAGAGCTCCCGTCTGCTTTCCAGTTTGCCTTCTTGGGGCGTAGGACAAGACTGTGTTTGGGCTGTGCCCATGGCGTGTCACAGAAACAGCTGTTTGCTTTGCAGTTTGATTAATTTCTCTTCTCTTTCTAAATAAATTGCTCACTGCTGCCATTTTATTCTGAGAATCCCAACAGGTATGTTCTCTTCTTCCTTTTCACTTGCCAGGGAAATTTGCTTTTCAGTTGATTTTCCAAAGCAGTTTTCAATATGTGGTTTGTACTTTTGCTTATGACTGGAGAGTAGTTTTCACTGCATATTCTATATTTACCTCATCTTTTTATTCAGCTTAGTTCTAATCTCTCTAGTCATGCTCAAGTATATTTTTGTTAGTGACGCCATGCACAAAATACCTTTTATTTATTTATTCTTTCCTTGTGGGCTCACCTGGAGCAGGTCGTATTCAGTAATACTCCTTTTAACCCTTTGTATTTCCAGACCCTTCATCCTGAGGTTTGTGTAGGAGGTTACTCACTGCCTACCCCTTACTCTGTCCAAGAGAGAGCCTTGCTGTGGAGCAGTCCCTGGCCTGCAGAATTAGGCCACTGCCACTCCAAGCTTTGAGTCCTCTTTTTCTGTCTTCCACAACAGGCAACATGAGCTGGCTTCACAGGCACTATTAGGTCAATAAAAGCTAATACAGGTCATGTTTTCCTAGATTCCCCATCGAAGGCTGGGTGAAGCTGTTGTGAAATCATATTCCTAATCATATGAGTGATATCATATCTCTGCCTAACCTTTTCCTTGCTACTTGTGTATGAAATTTGCATTTCTTACTGCAGACTCTTAAAGGCTTCTGCCTACGTCTGTTCTAGTCTCTTCCTACACT
>NW_010583642.1:169544-194288 GCF_000705375.1 Tinamus guttatus | reverse complement strand
CTCTTGAGCACTCCCTTGGCATACTCCTACACTTGTCTTGTTGCTGCTTCCATGAGTACCTGAAGTGCCATATCATCTTCTGGTGCATTAAGTATCTTCACTTAAAGCTCTGTGTAGAACAGACTTTTAAAAACACTCTCAAAGGACCCACTCAGGGAAGGGAGAAAAAATAAATGCCACCATGGTATTAGAAAACAGAAATATTCCTTCTGTTTGTGTGCAGATGTTTAGCTATTTTTCATTTTATTTTTTTGTGTGTGTCAGAATTACTTGCCTGCATACATTGTTCAGACTGTTTGGACTATAAATGAAACTTGAATATAATAGCATTGAATAGACTAAATGGTGTGTTTGTCCATCCTTAGTACCTCTGAATATGATTTTACAGGAGAAAGTAAAAGTGAACTTTCAGTTCTTCCATGTAAGTTGTTCAGCATCTTTTGAAAAGCACATAATGCTTAAAAAATCTTATTGAAATATCTTTCATGCGATCTACATAGGATGAAAATAGCCCGATTTTTTTTAGTCTTTTATTTTTATAAGAACTTTTGAAGATAATGTTTGCAAACTTGGCAAACTGCAGTTATTAAACTGGATGTCTGAGTCACCCGCCTTAGCCTATATGATGTTACGCGTATTTGTAGTCAGTCACATGCACCGCAGCAGCGGAGCAACAAAATTCTATAACCACCATGTGTCTCCTTCCCCCAGCCTTGCTGATGGTTGAGCAGCAGTGATAATTGCATACACTGAGATGTCTGCCCTGTGGTCTCCTTTTCCACCATTTCCCCTCTTGTTTCTCATCCCTTGTAGCCACTTTCCTTCTGTCCAAAATCCTGTGTCCTCCAACCAATGACTTCTCCTTGCCTTGGCCTCTGATTGCATATGAGTTATCTGTGTGCAAAAATGTGTTTCTCTATCTTGTATATAAAATACCTTGATTAGAGTTTTGTTCCCGTTATGTATCATCCAGTAGTTCAGTAAGCAATTGTGGTTTTGGAGCCATGGAAAATAACAATACTCTAGCTTTTTAACCTCATAGATAACGTTCTTGTGCACAGTCTCTTTGGCTTTAAGCCTGCTTTGTATCATTGCAGTCTTTTTTGTAGGTGTGCCAAAAAAAATGTGAAGTGGCACTATATATCCTAGGTACATTTTATTGTTGAGTTGTAAAGGTATAAATGACTTGTGAATATATGAAGTCAGTTTAAGTGTTTTCACTTGAAATAGCTGGTCCAGTTAATGCTTTCTATTATTTACAAACAAAACAAAAACAAATGCACCTTGAATTACTTAGAAATTACTGCAGCAGTAGTCATGTTCACTTTGTACAGTTCAAGTGTTTGTGGATGAAATGAGTTGAATGTTGTACATGTAAGAAAATCATGAAGAGCTGTAGCTGATTTGACTTGTTTAGTTACAAAAATTAATCAGGTGACTAATCTGGCCCACAAGTGCACTATTGTGTCAGTAATATAAATTGCAGAATTTGGTGTACAAAGATCAACAGCTATTTGTTTTCTCATGACAGTGCTCTTGGGTTGGAGCTACACAAACATTCCTGCCTGTTAATGGCTTGCCCTCGTATAGGTGTGTGCTTTGGCCTGCGTTATGTCGTTCATCATTAGTGTTCTTGCAGGAGACTGATTACCTACTTTATAACTCTGTGACTGCATATACTCTTGATTTATTCCTCTTTTTGTGCTATATTCTAATTAATAGAAAGAATTGCACGGTTATCTTTAATGCTACAAGAAAACTCGTTATTCATATTTAGTGTGTTATATAGAAAGTCACTGAGGAAAAACACATTATTTAGCCTGATTTCCAATATCTAGATAAAACATACCAAAGACACAGCAGTACTTTAACCAATGCGTATTTGCCATTTCTTACAAGCTGGTGAACTTTTCTTTTAGTTACATATATTTCATGCTGGATCTTTCTACCTTTCAGAACTTTTCACTATGCTTTATGGAGCTTTTTTACAGTCTGCTACATAAATTGATTTTTTTTTTGTCAGTGTCCCTGGTGCCTTGTCATAAATGTTTAATTGTCTGTTTGTGCTCATCATCATGAAAATGTGGACCTTAGACCTCTCTTCCATTTCTGTTACTCTTATTTCTTGCTTACAGTCCACAACAGCATCACCCCGTTGTCACAGTAATCAGGGTATCTTTGATTATGCTCGAATCAGGGTCCAGGTCTTTACCTTTGGTTTTTCAGTTTCTCCAAAGGCAGATCTGAACTGCAGCAAAACCTGTATCTGCAGTTCAAACATAGCATTGAAATTAAGTAGCAGAGTAATAGCAGTAATGTAGCTGTGGCAGGTTTGAACTGCAGAATCTGTCCAGGGAGCGCAGTAGATTTGGGAGCAGCTAGATCCTGGCCAAAACCTGTGGCATACAATGTACAGTGCTATGCGTACCAGGGAAGCTGATTTAAAGTTGGAATGAGCTAGTATCAACCTGGGGTGTGAATGTCTCCATTAAATATCTTTATTTTCCTTTTTTTTTCCACAGATAAAGCCCATGTTCTGTCCTAATTACAGTTGTTTAGAAAAGCATTGCCTCTGACATATATCTCTGGAGGCCACAGATATATTTGCTATCAGGTTCTCGTGTGTTTTTGTTGATGTACACAGTGTTGTTTTTATTTTTTTAATCAAATTTGTCTTCATGTTTTTGAATGATACAAGTGTATAGGACAGCTATGCGGCAATCTGACTTCTGGAAGCCTGCCCGGGCACTGGCTGCCCCAAAGTCTGGGGCCTGGGGCCTTGGCTGCAGTGACTTTGCCCTTGCAGCCGCTGCAGGAGGAGCCTGGCTTAGACCTAGCCTTGGTAGAACCTGCTGAGCACAAGCTTTGCACTGCCTGTGACAAACGGCATAAACCTGAAACGCTTTCAGCATCCTTTCAGCATTTTAGGGCAAGGGGTAACGGGTACAAACTGAACCCCAGGCAGTTCCACCTCCATGTGAGGAAGAACTTCTTTGGTGTGAGGGTGCCCGAGCCCTGGCACAGGCTGCCCAGAGAGGCTGTGGAGGCTCCTTCTCTGGAGATCTTCAAACCCGCCTGGATGCCACCCTGTGCCCCTGCTCTGGGTGTCCCTGCTGGAGCAGGGGTTGGACTGGATGATCTATAGAGGTCCCTGCCAACCTCAAACATCCTGGGATTCTAGGATCCTGCTGCAGAGCCCATGCTCTCACAGCCTAACTGCTAAACTCTCAATAAATTTGTACTTAGCAGTTTCAAAGCTTAAATATTTTTATTCTTTAGGGCCTTTTAAAAGCCTTTCATCTGTCATTTCTACCTGAGAATGCCTAGACTCCTGGTCGATAACACCACCTGTTATGTTGACTAATGCATTTTTTTCTTTTTCCAATCTCTTTCTATCAGTGCATTTTGCTTCTTGTCCTATATGTGGATCATAAGCTACTTGGGACAGGGGTCACCGTTGGGTATGGACAGGACAAAGCACGGTGCGGTTGTGGTTCGTGGCCACAGCTGCTGACTTCTCCGGTAATGCAAATCCTAATGGGAACCATGTGTGCTCTCATGTTTACTAGGAGCTCTGCAGCAATTTTCACAAGGTGTATTGGTGATTTATCTCCTTGACATTTATCTTAATATTGCAAAACACTAAGCAGCCTCAAATAACCCCTTATATAATACAACAGCCAACTCCTATTGCCTCTAAACTGATGATTTTTCTTTAATTTTATGGGAGAAACTGCTTGTTAGAGGAAAACAAGAATCAGGTTGAGGTATTGTAGCATTAAAAGTTTTAAAGCATGGTATCTTGCAAAAGTAAGGGCTAGAAAAAAAAATATATTGTTGAAAAAAATTCCTGTACTTCAAACTCTTAACTCTAGAGAAATCCAGGTTAACTGAAATTGTGATAAAATACTTATATAAGTAGAGAAGTCTTCTTACAGCTGATTGCTTAAATTTTAAGTTTGATCTTTTAGAAAAGTCTTTTATACTTCAGCTTGGGAATGTCAAGAAAGCTGTTTATGCCTCTTCACTTAAAAACCCAGAGTCAACAAAAGTATTGATTCCTGCATAGCATGTTTAAGCCACAAATCTGACAATGCTTTTTTAAAAAAAAAAAAAAAAAAACTGTAGATATTTTAAAATCTAAAAATTATTTCCAATTTACTTTTGAAAAAAACGCGAAGTGGTAAAGTGCGTTGGCTGTGTCATCCAAGAAATGGACCCAAATCTGGGAATTAAACTGAATTTATTTTCACTTTGGTTCAGTGTTATGTTCAGTGGCTCACAGAACTTCTCATTTGAGTGTTGTCAAAGCTTAAATGTTTTGAAAATCACCCTTCTGGATTATAGATAACAGAATATGTAGGGATTAATGTGTGACCATGAAGGTGTTTCTTTTTTTTTTCTTTTTTTTTTTTTTTTTTTTTAACTAATACAGGATATTGAAACAACACAGCTGGGTGTATATAGTTGTAAGGCAATTATTCTTGATATTTTTTAGTGTATTTTTAGTGTTTTCCCCAAAACATGCTCTCCTGCTTTACATTTCGGTTTGTGAGTTGTTCAGTAGGGCAGGAAAAATGGGGTATTTGGTTTCAGGTATGTTGATAGTGTTTTACAAATAATTTTACAGTTGATACCTACTTATTGACAGCTTTTTTGAGGGGGAGGGTGGCTTGTGAAATGAATGAACGGGAGAAACTGAGCTACTTTTCTGGCCGGGGCTGAGGAGTATGATAAGGTATGATTTTCTTGTTCTGTGTCAAAATTCAGTTGTCAGCTCTGCTAATGGATTAATTCCATCTAAAGCCACAGTTGTTAATAAATTACATGTTTAAGCCATTTCTCTTCCGTCGTACAGCTACTGTCTCTAACACCTTTTGTTGGTGGGAGGCTCCGTACATCAGAGTGTTTGGATGAGCTGTTGCCATGTTCAGCACAGCAAGATGGCTCTTTTGCCTTCTCCCTGATCTCTACAGTTTAACATGTTGTAGTTGCTGAATTTTGTTTTTCTGTTATTGCTCATATTCAAATACCAAATAAATGCAAAGCCTACATTGTGGACTGACAGCCTCTGTAAATGCTGTTTACCTAGCTCCTCTTTCTGTTTTTTTTTTTTTTTTCTCTACAGAAGGCTGCTGGAGTATCAGTTCTTTAGAATTGCCATTTGTTTTTTGCATTTTCGCTTTAGAATCTAATCGTTCCTGCTTTGTTGAAGAGTTCTTTATACCAAAATATTTCTTTTCCACTTTCGTTTCATGCAAAAAAGTGTGAATGTTTTCTGGTGATTTCGGAGAACATACTTAACTTTTGCACGAAGGGAAACACCACATATGGATTTGACTTCAGTTGGGAACTTTTATCTGCTCCGAAAGAAGAGGCAGTCAAGATTACTGGTCTCCAGGAGGCGAAGAACGCCGCTAAAGCCTTTTTTAAGGATATGGAAGGCAGTTTTATTTCGAAATGAAAACCTATTTTCACAAACCTGATCCATTTTGCAGTGCAATGAGTTATGGACTTTACCCATAGATGAAGCTGAAAGTGTGTGTTGGGGTGTATTTCTGCTTAGGTCCTTTTGCCTGCTTCTTCCCCAAATGAGTGATGAGGAATTTTTTAGTGTATCTGCCATGAAATGAAAATATTTCTCTTTTAAGCCCTTCCTGAAATAAAAGCTAATGCTCAGTTTCTGCAGTTTTTTTTTTTTTTTTAATGGATAGAGGAGGAAAGCAGAAGAGTTTATCCATGGGATGGATATAACATTGGGCATAGGAGCAGGACAAATCAGTTGTGCAAGCAGTGGGTCATGCTCTAATTAGTTCAAGTTCTGAAATGGCCTTATACATAATTTTGTTGGGCGAGAAGCCTAGAAAACCTTGAGGTAACACCTCTGCCTTGGAAACAGAGTGCAATTTAAAAAAGTGAAGAGCCAGGTGCTCACAGGGGCATAGTTGTATAAGGCTGGCAAATGTGTCACTTGAAGTGGACAAGAGGAGCAATGACTTTGCTACCTGTTAATTGCATTAAATCTCTATTATGAAATTAAAGCAGCAAAACGTAAGCATTCATCTTGTAGATACAGCAGTGCTTATGGCTTTCCAGCCAGCAGCAGATGTTTTGCAGTTACACGGGAGATCAGATCTAGTATGTGTGTCTGGTATATGAATATGGCCTTAATCTGAGCTGTTGGTTTACTCAATGACAGCAGAGTTTTTCTTGCAGCAAGTGATAACTGTCTTTTTGGCTCTTAGAACTGCGTACAGGTGACTGAAGAACTCGGATTTGGGGGAGAAAAAGTCATTACTGCAAGTGAAAAAATGCCATCCTACCTCTTGAATATAAATGTTGGAAAGAAATGCACATTTATTACTGAATAATGCAAACTGTTACCAAATAAATTTATTACTGAAAAATACAAATCTGTTACTGAAACAAAATTTTCACCCATGCCAAGACTCAAAATCAGATTTACATCCATTTAACCTATACGGAAAGTGTTTGCTTGCATCAATGTCCGAATTTTGAAATTTCACCATCTTGCAGATTCATGCAGAAACTCTCAGCCTACACTAGGCCGATGAATCTGCCACGTCTACGTTTTGCTATGCTGATTGTATTTTAAGTGAACTGTGTGGTGTGTTTCTGTAACTGTGAGAAGTTTGTGAAGAGTACACTTAATTTGAACACTGTGAAGTGAAATTACTTTGGAGAGTAAGTGAATATACTACAGAAATCTTATATGTATTAACTTGGTAATTCTGCAAAGATGCAGTCTTGCTGGTGTGCTGTGGCCTAAATTCTGGCCTAAATGGCCTAAATTCTGTGCAAAATCCCTGTGCATTGTGTGTATAGATTGAAGTGTTTGTTTCTCATTTTGAAGGTTGATTTTTGAGACAAATTTAATTTCAACAGCTATTTCTATTTCACATATTTTTGTGTGAGAAAATATTATTCTTTACATTTTAGCCTAACAAGCTTGGAAATCTTTTCACTTTTTTTATTTGTATGAATTATAGCTGTTCTTTCCTGTTCTATAGAGCCATGGAGGAGCTAAGATTTAATGAGGTCTTTGACTAAAATCTTTGTCTTAAACCAACAAAGACGAACCCTAATATGATTATAACACAGTTATTTTTACTTAATACTTTAAAAGAGCCAACCGTAATTAAATGTGTTCTGCCAAACTGTAGTTTCCAACACAAGTATGAGATTTTTACATAACCTGATAAATGGCTATTTTTCCTTTTGAACAAGCCATCAAAAACATTTTCCTTCTTTCTGTGAAAGATTTCCCAGCCAATTTAGAATAAAGCCAAAGAGAAATCATGTGCTTTGCAGTGAATTAGAAATTTTCGCAGAAACAGTTGCAGAGTAAATTTTATTTCCTTCTCCCGAAGTAAGTAACTGTTGTTCAGGAGGTGTGCAGGAGGAACTATTTTCCATACTGAAGTTTGTTATTAGTGTGTGCAGTATATAGCAGTGAAAGTTACTTTTTCATCACAACTGGGTTTATTTGTCAATTTTTCTCTTTCAATTAAGTGGCATTTTCCAGAGTGACTCATTCTGGAGAAAGAAAAATACTATTAGCAGGAAAAGAATGTGGCACCTCAGTTTAGGCGTCCTGGTGAAAGAATGGACTTGCATTATTGAAAAATAAGTTGTTGTCTTATGTGGAAATGTAACAGTTACCTACACAGGAAAGCATGAGTTTTTGCTTGTTTCTCAGTAATTTTGTTTTTATTTAGGTGTTTAAAGAATGCTTTGCTGGAGGTGATATAATATAGTTGTGTGCCCAAAGCTTTCCACGTAAGAATGCCTTTAGGTTGTACGAGAATGGCTCTAAAGTTGTCCTGATGTCACAGTCATGATCATCTAAGCAGGCAAGGTTTGTAGGGAGAGGCAGTATCTTTTATTAAAGCACTGTGCGCAGTGGGAGTAACAGAAGGGTGTACACAAAGTGTAGCACTACCACGTGCTGGAATTGTCTTCAGATGCCACAGCTTCCACAAACTCATCTTATTAGAAAGCTCAAAAACAGTCCTGCTGACATCCAAGGTGAAGATGCAGCAGCAAATCCCTGGTTGCACAAATGTCTCGCATTATCTTCTTGTCCTTTCCATCTTTGGTTTCTGGCCTGTGTGATGGAAGGAATGGAGAGGCCTGGACCTGGTGAAGACAGAATGTGGATGTAGAGAACAGAGATGGCTCCCTCATATCCTCTTAACTCAGCTATGATTTGGTAGGCTGGCATGAAAGTCCTTGCCTATGTGTATGTGGCCATTGTGCATGTGAATGCTTGCACCAGAAATGTTTTTATATGAAAAAGAAATTAGTCTTGAAGTTCTGATACTGAAAAATAAACATGACTTTTTGGAGCTTTGTTAGGTGCTTGTTCATGCAAAATGCCAAGGATTTTGATCCAACAGGTTCTTGCACTTTATTTTTGTTTTGTGTTATTTTAAGCATGACTTCAATGTTTGGGCTTTCTAGATATATGTTACCTCTTCCCTTGTTCCTAGCATTGCCCTTGCTTCCACTGATTATGGAGCATTTTGTGGGACTTGCAGGGGGCTTGCTGTCATGGAACTGCTGGAGTTCAATGGACAGACTTGTTCCTTGGCAGAGATCCAAACCTTGTCTTCCTGTTATGGATATTAATAATGACAGAGTTGAGACCTTGTCACTTTTCTTCTGAATAGCAAAGGTAATAAATTCGGAAACTAAATTTTGTGAGTGAATTGTGGTCAGGAACAAGCCAAGGTTTTCCTTCCAAGTGAAAAATTTCAGGATGAGCCGAGCTCAAGTAATTCCTAATAATTGCGCAAAGGCTAAAATTCTCATTTTTCCTGTTAATATCTGGGGTTTTACTCAGCATGATGAGAAGGTGTAAATAGTAAATATCTAGACCTATAGTCTTGATCTGAATGAGCTGTCTGTTTACTTTTCTGGTGGTTTTAGTTTAGCAAAAATGACATTAATTAGCTAATGCAGTAAGTGAGATAGTTTTATACTACCATTCTTAACATTCAAAGCCCGTTTAAGTCCACTTATTTCTGCCATATTTTTGTGTAAAATGGTTGTAATTACAAGACTTTTTGTAAATTTTAATATGTGTCTAGGGGCTATGTACAAGTCTTTATATTTCTCAGGGATGCCAGAGCTTATATCAGTAAACTTTCTTAAATCAGCTTCAGATGATGGCCCTTATTTAATACAACTTTAGAAGGTATTTAAGACTAGCTTCACAGATTTATTTTGCACTTATACCTCATGAAGAAAAGTACGTGTAATATACATAGATATTAATGGGAAACCACCTTCTCAGAACACCAGATGATGCTAATGGGATGCACAGGGATATTGAGAGGACAGTCTGGAGCAGATCTCTCTTCCTTCCCCCATAAGATTATCTAGTTTTTGTCCTGTGAGATTTCTAGATGTATCAGATGTCATCTAGATGAACGAGATGTCAATGGGCATGCCTTCCAGGGGGCTCTGTTTCTGACTTTTGGGGAGTTTTTTTATATCCCCAAATACACTGTTTGGTGAAGTGAATTTGAAGGAAAAAAAAAAAAAAAAGGACTAGCCAATGGAATATTTGAAAAGTGGATTGTTTGCTGAGAGGAATCATAGTTATATTTTCCTTTGCACTCTCAAGGAAAGTCTTGTATTATGATAATCAGGCTTACAAGCTTTTATCTTAGACTAGCAAAAGAATGTGTCTTTTCTTAAGAGAGAATTTTAACTAGGAGCTGCGTGCCCGAGGGCTTATCTCTTTTCCAGTTGTATAAGCTGCTCTTATGTTATTCTAAATACTTTGATTTTGAACATTTGTTAACATACTGGAATCTGTATAGCTCTCACTCTAAAGAGAACCGACTCTGAAAATTGTCATTGATCGGGGGTCGATGACAAATTCTAGGGTATGGGATGCATCCCTTCCATGTGCTCCATGGGACACAGTGTATATATTTATGGCTTTAAAGCAGAATAGGGCTCTGATGCCGAATGTGATCGCACTCATGCAGTATCCCATTAACTTCAGTGGAAACCTTTTTCCTTTTTTAATTTGAGCTCATGCAAAGCCTTCAACTTTTTTGGTAAAGGTACTGAGTTCTTGTAAGAACAAGTTGAGCACAAAGGCGACACTTCTTGATATCGCTCTGTAATTAATAGTGATGGAGGAAATACAGGTGCATTTTGTATTTCCCAGTAGAGCAGATTAAATATTTCTTCTATGTTAATGATGTCAAAAGCAGTAAGAAGATCTTTAAAGTCACAATATTTAAACATTTGAAGAGGGAAGATGTGACCTTCCAGCGGTAGACCACATAGGATGTCATGTGGTACAGCATACAGGGAGCACCTTGACGTCTGGTAGGAATGTTGGGGTGAACCATCCTCAGCCACTCTTGTTGGTTCAGGTTGGGAGTTCAAAAGGTATTTAGCCAATAAATTGTGTAAAACTGCCTTTCAGAAAGTTTACCTTCAAAAACTGATGAAATGATAGTGATAGTGCAAGCAGTGTTGGTATAAAGTATTAACTTCAAAATTCCCAGGCTGTTATGCTTAAGATATTTATTACGAGCCTTCTAAATTAAGAAAACATATGGTCTACTTGGTCTTTTTATGTCTCTTTAACATCTTACTCCTTCAGATATAACCGAGTTGACTTTCTTGCAAATGAGAAACAAAACCAAATCGAAGCAGCTTCTGGAAGTAGATTCAAACCTATTTGAGCCTCTTTTAGAAGCAGAAATGCTGCACGATCACAGCTATAGTGGAACAACAGATTCCACATAGCCATGCCTTGAAGTCATCACTCTGCCATGCAGCAGCAGAAAATCTAACAAAGTAAAATGTAGTTGGTCTTTATGTGTAATAGATAGTCATCTTTAGTTACTGCATGATTAAATGTGGATGTTTCTATCCAGAACTGCAATTCTTGTATTTATGGAGGATTTTGGTACAAAGTTTGAAACACGCTTGTTTTCTTGTTAGATCCAAGTGCCTAGGACGGAAGTGTCGTTTTCTCCCAAATGTGTTTCCCCCAAACTTTGCTTCCTCTCGTGATCCTCCTCCACATCCATTATAAACATTTGTCTTAACCTCAATATATGTGTTTTATATTAAGCTGTGATATTTTAAACCACTTGATATCGGCATAATTAAATAACACTGAAAAGAGCTTGTGTCTCTGGAGTCACTGCTGAACACTTGGCTCTTTCATGTTAATTGTTGTTTCATATAGAAAAATACAGAAAATGTAACAAAATATGTGTGGTGAAAGCAATTTTACTGAACAGAGGACATAACTATACTCTTCTTGAAGTAAAACTTTTGGAACTCTGTTGGGTTTCTGTAGTGCAAGATTAAGCATAACATGGTGACATGCGTAACGAGTTACCTGTACAAGAAACTGTTCTTTGAGAATTTTTGAAGGTCTGAATTATCATAATTGCTATAAAAAAAAGTCTAGAAAATGCAATTTTCAAAATGTTGCGAGATTAGCTACAAAATTCTCAAAGGATGCTTGGCAGGATATATTAGTAAACTGCTAATTAATCTTGTGGTGTGTGGTAAGCAGGCCAGGAACTAGAATGTGTCAGACAGCTCTGTGCAGTGCAGTTCGGCATCACGCTTTGGAGCCTCGAAGCTACCGCATCCAAAAAAGGACTTGCCCAAAAGAAAATAATACCCGTGCTTGTTCAAGCACAGGTTCAAAAACAGAAACACAGGAACAAAGGTTCCTTTAGGAGGGAAAATGTTTCCTTGGAGAAAAAGTAGTTGTTATTAAATGTAAAGCATGTTGCTAAAAACATGCTTATTCTCTTTATCCAGAGGATTTGCTAGGAAATCATATGTTCCAGCATGGAAGCAAGTATAAGATTATAGCAGGCGGATTTCTTCCCAAACACACATTTCAAAGAACTGAATAGACTTAAGTGAAACTGCTGCTTGCAAAGCTGTCACCTACAATCGAAAAAAAAATTCTAATGGGAGGTGACAACCAGCTGGTTGGCAGCATTTCTTTCTCTATGACTCTTCCTCCTCTGTGATATATATTACCCCCTGTTGAATATTGTTGGTGCTGTCATTTCTGTTAAAGGTTAAATTGCACATTTGCTGTACAATATAGTCATCACCCGGTGTCTAGTTCGTTACTTCTAGTTCAGAGCAATCTGGGAGATAAAGCAGAATAAATAAAGGGCCTTTGAATTTGTAACAATGATTCTTGGCCAGGGATTAAATGCAATCTAGGTTACACAACTGCTTATTATGAATGGACTTTATGTAATTGAAAGTGCACTGTTTTACATTTTTGCAGTCAAGGAAGTTGTCCTAGAACAGTCTTAGTGTAGATGGAAAATGTTCTCATTAGCTTTCTGCCTATTCTGATCCCACGATCTTTATAGTTTTCTTTCTGTAAACTTCAGACTGCATTGCCTTCTGTCACTACGTTTTCTGCTGGAGTAGCTCTTTTGGTTGTAATTGCTTATTGGTGAGCTTATTGGTGTTTTTCCCTGTCTGAGATCTATTTACACTCTACCCAGAGCTCTAGGCTGCTCTGAAGCTTTGCAAAAGTTGTTCAGTTTCCCAAACAAATGTTTTTTAGCTTCTGTAGCAGTCGGAAAAGAAAGTTCTGGTGACAGCAGTTGATGCAAATGCATAATTTAATTTGCAGCACTAAAATGAACAAATGCAAAGGGAAAACCATTGTAGGACTGAGTGTGTTTGTCATTTACGCTAAGGCTATTTCATGGATTGAAAATATGTTTAACGGGGACCCTCTTGGGACTGTGCAAGTTTAGTAAACAAGTACATCAAGGGATACGAACCAGAAAAAGCCTTAGCAGACTTTGTAAGCCTCTTGTTTCCTTCTCCAGTGTTTTGCTTTTACCTTGGTGTGGTCTCTCTTCTTGTTAGAGTCTTTTAAGAATGATAATTTAAATAACTTTATTTTGAGCAATAAATAGAGAATAAAATCTAATCATTAACTTCTATGTCGGTCACTTTAAAAAAAAATTAAAAATTGGCTTTAATTGTAGTCTCATGTAGCGTGCCTAGTCAGGCTAATGCATTGTTACATATTTTGTAGCTTCTTCGGCAATCTTCGTTCTTGCCAAATAGAAAATGTTTATCTTGATCATTTGGCTTTGTAGTATTTTAACTGGAAGAAGAGGGGAAAAAAAACTTGTTGAATTTTTTTCAATCAATGTAGTACAAAATAAATTGTTCTCAATTACTTTTTCTTTCTGTCTTTTTGATTGCCTCTTTTTTTCCCTCTATATTCTTGTACCTTCCCCTCTTCTCTTTTTACACCATGACTCTCATGCTATCTTTCGATATTTTAAATCGCTTTCAGCATCTTATCAATATGTCAAGAACTGTCATATTTGCAAATTGCAGTACTCAGTTCATGGAGCATGTGAGCTGTGTAATAGTTTGCTTCCGTATATATTTAGAACCCTCCAGTTAATTTTAGATTAAATTTTCTCTGTGGCTTGGCACATACTTTAAACAAGCACAAGGCAACTACTAACGTGAGAAAAGTGAAATACTTGTAATTATTGCACCTTATGTACAAATTAACTCCTTTGTTGTTTAGAGTTAGTGTTTTTTGCTGTGACTTTATCCTCCTTAGGAGACAGACTTTGGAAGGAAATAACGACTGTATAAATTAACATGTGTAGTGCTGTCTGGTAGTGTGGGTGTCGTGCTAGACAAAATTCCCTACTAAGTGTGGTGTCCGTTATGGAAATCGTCTCTGCATCCTTTCTCAGGCGCAGGAAGGGATTTTATGGTCTGCTGGAATGCCAAGTGCTTTTAACTAGAATTGAATGTGGTCCCCTCTCCATAAATCATAGCCATACATGCGTGTGGGTGTCTTATCATTAAACTCTTATGTCTGCGTGAGAAGTGTGGGAGGTAATAAAAGCTTGGGAGATAATAGTTGATATATTGTACATGTCTTTTTAAAATCTGTCCAGGATGTACGTTGGAGTCCTTTAATTCGCATCTTCCTCTAGGACAGGAATGCTGTGTTTGCTTAAAGAATATTAAGTATTCACCACGATATGTTGTTTTTATCCTTTTGGCTTGTATCTAATGGTGATTTAAAAATCAGGTGATGTATGGACATACTCTGAGTGTATAAAGCATGGCTATGCAATGAATTTAGTTTTTTTCAATAGGAGTTAAACTTGCCCAAGTCTGCTGGGATAATCTGAAGATGCCATATGTCTTGACCGCCAAATTATATAGTTATCAATCTGGGGGGCTATTGCAGCAGTGCTGGCCAGCTGTATTAATAGTGATAAATTAGTTAAAGCAATCAAACAACTGGATCAAAAATAAAGTCTACTTGACCAACCTGATTGCCTTTGCAGTGGTCAAATGACAAGGTTTGTGGAAGGGGGAAGAGGGGTGGAAGTTGTCTGCATTGACTATAGTTACTTTAGACTTCATCTCCCTCAGCATCTTTGAATGGGATGTTATGGTCTAGATGGATATATTCACTGGGTGAAAAAATACCCGGATCATCAGGTTCGCAGAGTGGTGGTTAATGGTTCATACCCTACCTAGAAGCTCGTTACAAGTGGAGCTCCTCAGGGATCTGTGCTGGAACCTGTCCTGAGCAGCGTGTTGTTGTGTGAGCTGCTGGAGGAGGCCGAGTGCCCCTCCATCGCTTTTGTGGGTGACCCCAAACTCCAGGGGAGCCCAGGGCCATGGTTCAGGAGAACGTTGGATGGGGCCAGCAGGAAACTCATGGAGGTCAAGAGCAATAAAAGCCAAGTGCCACCCCTGGGCTGGAAATCATAGAATGCTCAAGGTTGGCAGGGACCTCTAGAGGTCATCCAGTCCAACCCCCTGCACACACAGGGTCACCTAGAGCACGTGGCACAGGACTGCGTCCAAGCGGGTTTGAAGATCTCCAGAGAAGGAGACTCCACAACCTCTCTGGGCAGCCTGTTCCAGTGCTCTGACACTGTCAAGAAATTTTTCCTTAAGTTCCTGTGGAACTTTTGGTGCTTCAGTTTCCAGCCGTTTCCTCTAGTTCTGTCGGTGGCCACCACTGAAAAGAGGCCAGCACCATCCTCCTCACTGCCTCCCTTGAGGTACTTCTAGACACTGCTCAGGTCCCCTCTTAGCCTTGTCTTCTCCAGGCTGAACAGGCCCAGCTCCCTCAGCCTCTCCTCATAGGGCAGGTGTTCCAGGCACCTGATCATCCTTGTAGCCCTGTGCTGGACTCTCTCCAGCAGCTCCACGTCCCTCCAAATGCTGACTGTAGGGGTAGAGATGGGGCTGCCTGGCTGGGGCAGCTGTGCCACCTGCCCTGGGGTCTCCGTGGACAGCAGGCTGGGCAGAAGGCAGCCGTGTGCCCTGGCAGCGAGGCCGGCAGCGCAGCTCCATACGGACAGGAGTGCAGCTGTCTGTGTGCATTGCCCAGAGTGAAGGAACGGGGGTGTCATGTCCTGCATCCAGAGAAGCTCTTTAGAAACCAATGCCTTTTTTCCTCTTAATTTCCTACAATAATGTCATCTGAGGACTGAGCCTCATCCTTCTGAAGGTGGACTGTCACAGTAAGGCCTGAGCAGGGACACCGTCAACTGCTTCTTCCACTTCTGCATCAAATCTGGTGCTCCTGTGGCCACCGTGTACTAGAAAATGAACCTACCAACCTCTTATCAGTTGGGACATGGAACTGTCCCCTCAGCCTCCTGTGTGAAAAGCACCCAAAGCTTCTAGCTAATGATGGAAATTCTTCATTTAGCAATTCTGCTATAGCCTGATCTTTTCTTAGTGCTGCGGTAACACCTCAGTCATCTTTTGGCCTCTCTGAGAAGCTGTTTAAGGTTGTTCGTAAAAGCTTCTAGTGTTAATTTTTACAGCTCTAGCAAGCTGTTGCTAAGTTATTTTTTGACCTGCCTTATTGTGAAGTAGCATTCAAGTTGCCGAAGTTTATGTACCTATTTTCTTTCATGATTTGGAAAAGATTTAAACAGCTTTTTAATAGTCTGTCACTTCTACAGTTTAATGAAGATACTTTTAAAATTCTTTTTAAAGACCTCTAAAACTATTTTCTTACATATTTCTTAATCTTTTGTGTATGTACCATGTCAATGATGAACTTGCAAAGTATTCAAAAATCCGTTTTGATGAGATACTTCAGAACTGGAGTAATCCTCTGCACATTTTATGGTTAATAGAGTTTAGGAATACTTATGTAAATAGGTGTGTGTGTGGGAAGTCGGTGGAGCTTTTTGTTTGTTAGAAGAAGATTAAAACACAACCTTAACTGAAAGTCATGATTTTTACTCATTTGAAAGAGAAAGGAAAGTCGAATTATGGGAGCTTTTAGTAAAATCTCGTCTGGAGGGAAAATCTAGGTTGAAGTGATTCTGTTAAGATTGGGAGATGTTTCTAGGTATCACAGCAATTAACAGTTCATTGTTACATAATTACTGTGTCTAATTTATACATAAATTTAATATAGAATATACATAATAATTATAATATAATTATATATAAAAATAGATAGAAATGCAAACTTGATATAATGCATAAATTTTTTAATACAGTTGGAAAAAAATTACTTGTGTAGTACAACTATTGGCTTCAGGGTTATTTGCATAATTCATTGAGTTCTGAATTGAACCTCAATATTTTAAGTTCATGGAACTTCTGTTCTCCGCTGTTGGAGTTCTTGGACTATATCTGTTCCATGTGTTATCTGTCTTTAACTATTGGCTTCAGGGTTATTTGCATAATTCATTGAGTTCTGAATTGAACCTCAATATTTTAAGTTCATGGAACTTCTGTTCTCCGCTGTTGGAGTTCTTGGACTATATCTGTTCCATGTGTTATCTGTCTTTATTTTTTGTTCAGTTTTATTAGGAGTTGTCTGAGAACCCTATCATAGAAAGTTGTCATCCCTGAATAAGCTATTCTGTGTTTAGTAAATCAGATATTTTTTAGGTGGTTGTTGCCTTAATACTGAATTTTTCACTGCAGCTGTAGCACAGTCAATCTCATGCCTGTTTCCTACTAGTCTGATGTTGTTTTTTGCTGATACATTCAGAAAGTTGGGCAGCCGACTACTTGCTGATATTTTAATTTGATCCAAATTACTCAGCATCTACTCTGTACAGCTATGGATTGTTTCTGGAAATATTATTTTGCTCCCTGCTTCAATGAGAAACTTGAATTATGACAAAGCCAGTGAAATTGTTCTTGTGCTCAAGTACCTTGCTAAGTTGGGTTCTCAGAAAAGATGGTTAATGTTCAGTGGCTTAACAAGATCAAACAGAGCATATTCAGTCTAAGGACATATAGTAAGTAAACACTTTTATTAAGTCAAAATTTCATATTTTTACAAATGAGGAAATAAATAAAATGCTTGCTGTTTGACTAAAATTATGTAATGAACTGACATTAGAATGAAGAATAAAATTCTACTCTCCCGTTCTCTATCCTCATCATTATATTTCTAGGCCTCACTTCAAGGTTAATAAAATATACTGCTTTTTGCATATGACAACTTGTATAAGAGTCCTGCTCAACTAAAGCAGCTTCACATTATTTTGTAAGGTGTATGTATATAATACATACATGTCTAATCTTGCTAATAGCAGTTTTTGTTAAGTGGAGTTTGACATATGCAATTAATACCTATTTTTCCCTTGCAAGGGAGTGTATTGCCAGTAGTCTTGAAGAACCCCTGTAATAACATAATTAAGGTAAAATGCAATCAGATCAGCTATAGTTTTGATAGATCCAAATACCATTGAGTATTTCGGTTGATGAGTTCCTGGAGCCTGCAAGTGTCTGTTGAGAGAGACTGTATGATCAACCACCCTTAATAACTGTGATTAAGAGCCCAGCCATGCAGGAGAGCGGGTGAAAGGAGAGCTTGAAGGTTTTGGATGGGTGTCTAGGCCATCGGGACATTGTCCTGCCAAGGAGCCTTGGTCTAGTCTCTCTGGTGCCAGTGATGTGCAGGGGTTGGTCACAAAATCTCGTTGGCTTAACTCACCCTGTCAGGCCTCTGCCAAAGCTGCTCACTACTTCTGAGACAGAGAATCACAGAAGAGTTGAGGTTGGAAAGGACCTCCAGAGAACATTCAGTCTAACTTCCATCCTCAACATGGATCACCTGGAGCAAGCGGCCCAGGAACATGTAAAGGTGGCTTTTAAATGTCTCCAAGGTATGGAAACTCCCCAGCCTCTCTGGGCAACCTGCTCCAGTGCTTTGTCTGGAATGCTCTGCATGTTCAGGTGGATCTTCCTGTGTTTGTGCCCATTGCCTCTCATGCCATTGCTGGCACTAATGAAAGGGTCTGGCCTCGTCCTCTTGACTTTTTTCCTTAACATATTTGTACACACTGGTCAGATCCCTTCTTAATCTTCTGCAGGTTGAGCAGCCTTTCCTCACAGGAAAGATGCTCTAGACTCCGATCATCTTTGTAGCTCTACATCTCTCTTGTCCTGGGGAGCCCCAAACTGGTCACAGCATTGAAGATGTGGCCTCACCAGCGCTGAGCAGAGGGGCAGGATCCCCTCCCTCGATCTGCTGGTAATGCTCCTCCTGATGCAGCCAGGACCACTGGGCACAAGGGCACGTTGGAGCTCATGGTCACTTCTCCAACAGGTCCTGCTCTGCAGCAGGTCAGCCCCAGCCTGGTGCAGGACAGGCAGGACTATTTACACAAATTGTTGAGCAAATATTGAGTGAGTGTTGAGAATAGTGGAATCATGTTCATAAAACCCTCTAAAATATTCCAAATGAGTTATCCAAAGTGGGTTGCTTTAAAGAGGGACATGCTGCAGATGCAGCAGTTGCAGGTGTTGAAGGTCTGGAGAGCTGCTATGTAACGGAGGAGTTGGGTTGTGTTGCCTGGCCGAATGCTTCTGGCAGAGCAGGGAGCTGAGGGGAAATCTGAAGCCCTCAACTTCTCCCAGGTAAGCTCTGTAGTAGCTCTGGAGCCTCAGCGTAGCGGCACCTGTCGAGACATGAATGCTGCTCCAGTCAGTAGTTTAAAGCCTGCAAAGTGACCTGTGGAGTGGTGACTGTGGTAAGGTGAAGAGCCTCTGCTTCTCAAAAAGTGGGCTTTATAACCAGGACAAATCTCAAGGAACCCCTTAACCCGTCATCGCTTTGGAGTGCTGAGGGGAAGATGGAGCATTTTGAGCACACTTTGTTCCAAACTGAAAGAAAAGTAGTTCCTCATATGAGGGTAAATGCAAATCTTTACATAAGCAATGCTATCCAACAAACGATTAATAATCAGCAAATTGCTGTTGCGAAACAAGGTTTCCCTGATATATTTTGCTCACTTTTGACTTTATTGCTCAAGTTGACAAGGGTTTCTGTACTTTTAATGCTAAACATTGATTTTTATGTTGGAAGCAACAATCTTTCTTAAAAAGAAAGCATTTCTATGTATACGTGCAGAGATAGTAATGCTTAAAGTCGGTTTTTGAATCCTCCCCGTAGTGTATTTTCGTCATGAGCAAACCTGACACGCCGATACCACCGCCCCAGAAGGCGAGCGGGCATTTGAGGTGCCAGAGCCCTTGAGATGGGCTCTCTGCTCTGCGTCCCCTGTGGTGTCTGGTGACAAAAACCTTGTCACTTGCTGATACCTCTGGAGTCGATTTCATTTCGCCGAAGCAAGCCAAGGGGGCAGGTGCTAACACGAAACAGCTCATCACCGTCCCCAGTAATTTATGGGCTGCTTTGACAAGGAGCAGGGAGGGCAGATCCTTTTGGTTTAAGGGACATTTCTCTGCTGGTCGAGATCCTGAGGAACCTCAGGATGGGTTGGTGCACTCGGTCTAGGGATGGGACTTCAGGCCCATGAGAAGGCTTCTCATTAAAAACACACCTTTAATAAAGTTTGTGTATGCATTTCGATGAGGCTGCGTAGCACTTTCTGCAGTGAAATCCAATTTTCAGTTGATCATAATTTTCCAAACGTCGGTAGGTTGTGATGAAACTTTTCATGCTGAGTGCCTTCCTTAAGCTGATTTTCTGCCCGCCCACCCCCCACCCTTTTTTTTTTTCCTTTTGGAACTGCTTTAATTAAAACCAGCTCTTCTGTTGCTGAGAATGAGGTTAGGGAAAAATGTTATTTTACCAAAGCTGAATTCTTAGGTCTGTTTTATTGGGGCGTTTTAGAGCCTTCATGCCTTGGAACGGGCTCTCGGGATTTGGAGGGAGGCAGAGGGGGCTACGCTGTGGACACGGGACTGCGTCTCTCACAAGCCCCATTGCAGTTTGCTAAATTTGGCTATGTCACAAGGTCCTGCAGTTTGCCCTCTGCATACGTTATGCAGAAAAACACATAAGGGCATTTGGGCTTTGTTTCCTCTGCTGCATGTTTGCAGTCGATGAAGAGCAGCAACTGGGGAGATAGAAATCTCATTTTAGATGCCTGAGCCTGGCAATGGTGCCTTTTCCCTCATCTCTTCTATGTGTTTTTTGAGGGCCGGGCAACTCAGTTTAAAGGGAAACCTTCTTGGGAGCCTCTCACTGTATGTTCCTCAAACTTGCGAAGTGCTATAAAATCCTGACTTCTCTAGAAAAACCATCTGTTATGTGCCTTTGTCTGATACAGTTACAGAGCACTCCAGCCAACGGGCAGGCTGAATTTCTCTTCTCCTCTTTCTTTCCCTCATATATAAGGATGGAGTTTTTTGATGTTCTTCTACTTCAAAAGCAGTAATTAGCATCTGATACCATGATTATTGCTACTTATAAATCATACTGGTCTCCGAGAAGTAAGGCATGTGCAATTGCCTTACACATGCAAATGGTGACCAGATAGAGAACTTGAGAGCTTTCCTGCATGGTAAGATAGTCTAGGGCATAGAAAACATGGATGCTTGTGATTTAAATATTTGTAACATATGCATAAGCTGGAGTACATAGTGAGCAGCCTTAACTTTTACAGATTCCTATAATTTGGGTATTTTGCTTCCATAGGAGCTGCTGTAATGTATTTTTTGACTCATGATAGAAGTGAGCCCTGCAGTAGGAGCAGAATGGGAAGTGTTGCATGCTCTTATTGCTCATTTCAGTAAGGTCTCCTGGGTCTAATGGTTAACAAATAATATATTGTGCTCATTGGTTTCAATGGCAGCTTCTCCTTTTTCCATTTTTTTCAGAAATTCTGAAATATCAGTGATTAGATGTAACTTCCGTAAGTTCTGTTCATAGACATACTTCTCCAAAACTCATCCTTTAAAAAGTTTCCCTTC
Organism: Tinamus guttatus; assembly: GCF_000705375.1. The sequence goes on along the minus strand of NW_010583642.1, from coordinate 173,030 downwards.
TGCATGTATTCCAATTTTGAGTTTAGAAATAGAAATACTTCATAATCTGCTTTTTCACAGATATAAAAACATGAATTCAACATAAAATTTCTAAAAACATTTTACATGCGTATGTGTATATGCATATACTTACAGGTATATGGCATATACTTATAGGTATATGTAAAAAAAGTTAGAAAACCTATAAGCTAATGTAATATTTGGCCATTTTGATAAAGGAGCATGTGGATTCACTCTGGCAGCCCTGTCCTCGACTCGACCAAACCTCTCTGCTGAGTGGTCTTTAAAAGGCCCCCTCTGTCTCTGCAAGGGAGGTTAGTCAAGGTGTGCAGGAATGTTTGCTATCAAATACTTGCAGTTCTGTGAGTGCACATTATACCAAGCATAATTTGAGGACAAGGTTATCAGGATAAATCCAGACTATTCTGCAATATGCTAGGAGCTATTTTAATACTTTTGGCTGCAACTCTCCAATAAATAGCAGCCAGGCTTCCAGAAATGCCTGGCAGTCAGCGGCTCCAGTTGTTTCTTATGGGGCTCTGTGCTCTCTCAGACTTGCTGCTTGAAAGCCTCAGACCTCTCCCGTAGGGCAGAAATGGGAGAGAGGCTCTCCTGAAAGTGAACTCTGTCTGGTGCATGGAGCACTTTGAGGGACTTCTCGCTTTTCATCTGCTGGACTTCTGTTAAACTGAAAACATTGTCTTAACATTGTGACATTTCCAAACATGCAACACTGACTACTCTGAATACACTGCTTTTCTGCCTACTTTTGACGTAGCTGCATAGACGTTATGGTATAGGGGAGCATAAGGGTGATCATTGTGGATTTTTTTTCTAAGATTTTTTTAAAATTTGATTCCGGCTTTTGTCAAAATATTCAAGCTGCTTCTATCTGTTCTTGTATCATAAATTCACCTCGATCAGTTACACTATAAGTTAGTAAATCAATCTTTATTGTATAGTTCATGAACATAGGTGTCACTATGTCCGATTTTTCTTTCTGAAAATGTGATTCTTTTCTAAAAGTATGTGTAAGATTGCAAGAAGGATTTTTTTTCTTTTTTGCTATTTTATAAATGAAGAATCTATTTGAAAAGAAATTGAAATATCCTATTTCTTTAAATATTTACGTGCAGGGACCATGGGGACAGTTTCCATCTCCACCCTTGGAGGCCTTCAAGACCCACCTGGGAAGAAGCCCTGGTGCCACCCCATAGCTTGGGGCAGGCGGGTGGGCTGGGGTCCCCCCGAGCTCCCTTCCAGCCTGACTCATCCTATGAGATTATATTCTGAAGAAATATATTTTTTTTCCTTTCACCTAAACTCTTAGAACTGCTCTGTCTTTTCCATCCTCTTAGTCTGGTTTCTCTGAGGCAGAGGTTTGCTCCTGGCACTGCTCTTCTTCAGTGGACTAGCACGATCATTCTCTTGTCAAAACCAGTGCTGCTCTCGTCTTGCCAGGACAACTTTTGAGCATGTTTCCATGTTAGTTTCTGTGCCCAGATTTGTCTGATTATATTGACAAAAAATATTACTGATTTGTCAGTGCAATTACATACTTTCACAACACTCCTTCCCACTCTGTCCAAACCACTGCAGCAGCACGGTACCAGGACAGTGCACTGGGCAAAGGCCCAGTTTCCAGATAGAAAGGAAACAAAACAAAACAAAAAAACCTCTTAAATTTCTCACAATGTGACTTTCTCATTGGCTCGAGGTTTGCTGCTCCATGCTGATAGCTGATTGAGTCAGACAGGTGTTGTCAAATGGATTCCAACCCCGAGTAGGCTGCCGTTTCCCACATTTCTCATGTTTGCCTCTCTCTGCTCTTCCTTTCCTTTACTAACCTGCATTTAATTTCCCAGGTTTCAAATAATTATAAGGCTGTGGTATGGCCTCCTTAAATAATCCTGTAAAACTTCTTTTTGTGTGTGTATACAATCACATTTATGGCTTTTTTTTTTTTCCTTTCCCCCTTTTTTTTTTCCCCCCACAAGACAGTCTTCAGGTACGTATCAGAAATACTGTTCCCTCTCAGAAATCACAGCTTGTGTGCAGAGGATTTGAAATAGGTGGTTTCAGGCACAGGGCCAGGCAGGTTGGCAGGGCTGTACACAACATCTGTAACATCCCAGCCCTCTGCCCTGAGGCCATCATAGCTGAAAAGCAAATAGGGCTCAGAAGATATTAAGCTTCTAGTTCAGAGGAACCAAAAATGTGCAAAGATGTCTGTTCTCATTCAAGCAAGTCATTCTCCTTCTATAGTTCTTTTTAATATATGTGCTTGAGGGGAATTGTTGGTTTATAAGCATTATTTTCAGCTTTATTTGGCAACCTTGTAGCTTTTCCAGAAATTTGGTGCGTAATTTGCTTAATTCTTGTCCATCCCCAGGTAGGTCCTCTGCTCGGAATAGTGATCCAGGTATCAACAGTGTCTTGAGATGTTTCTGGGGTATTGATAAGAGGAACACATCCAAAATGCTAAAGTTATGTACACAGCTTTGCTAGGACAATTTAAAGGTGTTGAGTTAGTTTATAAATGTTTCCTTAGAGTTTTTGAGATGTAATCAGACCTTTAAGGCCTGATATACCCAGAGTGGATTCCCATGAAAGCTTTTGACACCTCAGTAACCAAGCTTCAAATTTGTTTTTTTAGATCTAAAATCTTGTTTTAGATGTTGCAAAAAGGGATTTGAGATCTAATGACCAAAAAGAGGCTAAATACATTAAATGAAATAAATTCTATTTTGGAGTAGATGAGGAAGATGCTTGTTTATTTTATCTACCCACTTCAGTATTTGTAGCTTTTCATGTAGTGATGTTGAAGAGGTCATGCAGAGTGTTGGGATTTACTGAAGGAAGCAAAGTGGAAAAGACTTGCAAAGAAATGAAAGAAAAATCTGTATGTATAATTTGGCCAGGCAACAAAGGAGCCCGATGACGGCACCTTTTATTTAAAAGAGTGTAAACATTGAACTGGGGAAGAAATGTTTTATGGCATTACATGGAGAGAAACACTTACAGGAATAAATGGATGCAATTGAACAAAGTAAAAATGTAGGCTGAATATTAGGAAAAAAATCTTAACGTTGAGGTTTAGATTATGGAACACTTTTCCCAGAGGATGTGGTCCAAGCTCCATTACTAGTCCCTTAAAATTAGGCTGGATAGAATAACAAAATGTCCTGGAGGGAACACTTTTGCCTGGGTAGGGGATGAACATGGTTACATAATATGTCTTTGCATTTCATTTGCTTCCATGATTCATTTCCTGAAAACCTGCTTCCAGAATGTGTTAATGACATCACAGTCTCAGCCTCCTCTGACACGTTTGGATTTCTTGGTAATGCCACTTCCAATATAGTTTATTTGAAGATTGCAAAAGGCTGTTTTGCAGGATCCTCTGGCAAGTTGTCTGTACGGTCAGGTTAAATTTGCTGCTTCGGTGATTGATGGAGAGACAGAGCCTTTCAAATGAGAAAGAAA
>NW_010583642.1:65178-169513 GCF_000705375.1 Tinamus guttatus | reverse complement strand
CTCTTCCTCCGATAGCTCCGTGTGCTTCCTCCTGTGATCAGGAGTGGGGTCAAGTGGCAGAATTTGCCATTCAGAGCTGGGCTTCCCAGCCACAGGGACCTTCTGCTTTCCTCGGCCAGCAGGAGGAAGCCCTCTTCTCCTCCAGAATCGCATTATTAGCTGCAGAAAAACGTTTAACAACGCGCGAACTCTGTCACCACTCCTGTATTCGAATGAGCCGGTCTTAGTGATTCCACGACTTGTTTTTAAAAAACATGCCTTCCAGAATGTATCTTTTAAAAATGCAGTGTCTTTTTATTTAATCTTTTCATAGAAGTAGGGGCACATTTTTGGGTAGTGTTTAGGAGTTTCGTAACGCTTGCCATGGTCTTTTTTCTACTCAAAAGGAACAGAGACAAGCAACTTTAGCCTTAGCCCGAGATCCAAAGCCCTGTGTAAGTGATAACTCAATGGGATTTGGATCCTGCATCGCTGTGTTATTTCCATGGATCATGTATTCACTGTGACCCAAACCGTGATGGGGCGAAGGGGCCTGCAACTTGGCTGTTGTCTCAGCATGCTTGCAGCATTGCACGTGCTTTCTTCAAAAATCAAGCATTTCCCACCCAGAAATTCTTGTCATCTGCTGATGGCTTGAAAAGAAGCTGGTCTACCCGTACTTGAAATGTGAATTTATTTTGCTAGACTGTGTGTCGCCTAGAAACTGTTCATTCATAGTTAGCTTGAAAATGTCTTTCCTTCTACATCACAAGCTCGCTTTGGCTAATTCTGCTATGCTAATGCCAGACAGTGGGGAGCAGGAAAAATACTGCTGAAAACACACAACTGCTGCTGCTGTTTGTATTGCCATGTCAGGTATAATGCTAGGTTTCAAAAATCTGTTATTTACAAAAACTTGCGTCAACTGGTGTCAGAAAAATGTTATTTCACAATATTTAGGACAGCCATTTTTACTTTTAAGTAAATATCGGTTTAAAGACAGTTATACTTTACTTTCCTACCTAAAAACCTACCACACTTTGACTTTCCTACCTAAAAACTCTTTAGTTCTAAACTTTTGGTTTAGACCTAAATAGTCTAAACTTTTATCAGGTTGCTGTTTGTTTCCTTACTTCAGTGGTGGGATGCATTGCCGTAGCTTGTGTATATGTCAAAGAGTTAATGCCCCTTGTGGGTTTGATATAGTGGGATGCTGGAATACTTAACATACAGATTCATTAACCATAAGAAACAACAACAAAAGCAAAACTATTCCATGTTTTGCCTGTTCCGGTTTTGCTGGTTTCTTTCTGAATGTTTCAAAAATTTGCAAAGGGCCTTTTCTAAGTTTAACATAGTTGGTGTCTTGTAGTCATTTGAGCGAATATACCTGGTGCTCCTCACAGATACCAGTTTTAAGTTCACAAGAAGCTTAAGGGAGTGCTTATAGAGTATAAAATGACTTTAACTTGTGAGTTAGTGATTGTCACCCTGGTGCAGCAGTTGCCTCGCTGATCCTACCACTCCTGTTTCATTTGTGATTCCATGGAGCACTTTTTCCTCTCCCATTCATTATCACATAACATCCCTGTGGCAACTTGAGAAATTGCTTACATGGAAAAGTAATAGCAGGAAAGTATTTATGTATTTTTAGCTTTCTTCTAACACAATGTAGCAGCTGGAAACAAGGCCAAGAGCCAGCACAACGTGCACTGCCAGCTCTCCGTGGGCCACCAGAAAGCGTTCATCAGACCACAATGTGAGAACCATTGAACTGACTAAAGAAATGTGGCACATACAATAAGCATTAAATAATCATAATATATATTTAAAAAAAAAAAAGAAACTTGAGTTCCCAGAGCTGTTGCTCAAGCATAATACCAATTTTGAGTTATATGTTGTTTGCTGGTTTTGATAGAGGAACACCATGATAGTATCAGCTAGATGCTGTGGAGAATCACTTTTGCTTTACTTCTTCATAATCCGTATTTGCTGCAATATTAAATATCCATGGAACATTAAGCAGTCATCCATATGCTCAAAGCTTTAAAAGCTGGGAAAATGAGGTGTGGAGCTAGAAGTTGATTTGAGTAGAAATATACACTGCAATCTAGTTTGTTCTGTTGGCTTGCTGTTTTTGTTGTTTTTTTGTCTAATGGATTTCTTTTAATATTTCTTTTTTCACTTACTGCTTAAGCCTAAGCCTTGTCGACTTACCTTTCAATTTTTCAGCAAGGGAGGACTATTGCTATTTCAAAATGGTAAAATGAAAGTAAAAGACCAATGAGTGTTTTTCTTTTTTTGCAGTTTCACCTCTACCAAAACTCTTTCTTTTCAGTCTCAAAAGTAGCTGCCAGATAAATCTGGAACATATAGGGCTGCTTCTGGGACCTCTCTAGAGAAGTGTTTAAAGCTCAAAGTTGGCACTGAGCAAAATAATTTCCAAAGCAATAAAATCCAGTGCCAGGCTGATAATGATACATGATTAGGAATTGGGAGGTGTGTGTGTCTGTAGGGGGATATAGGAGAAATGGATCTGCTCCAGCAATGACAGAAGTGAGCACCCGTGAAAAGGTTGTGCCAGCATGTATTCAAATATAACTCTGTGCTAAAACTTAAGGAAGAGTCAACAGTCCAAGGGAAGACCTTACAACATTTATTTATGAATCTGAACCAGGTAGGAGTTGGAGTATGACTACAGTTTTGCAACAGCTGTAGAATAAGGAAATCCTTTTCCTAGTAAAATAGTTTGGAATAAGTCGTGCAGAGGAAGCTGGTGTTAACTGAAGGCTCTTCCAGGAAGAGGACGAAGAGGCCTTGTTTTACCGGCACATGCACTAAAGATTGGAAAACCAGGAAGATGCCTCTTGTGAAAGAATTACAACCGATTCCTCAAATATCAGACAAATACTGCATCTCTGGGCGTTCACCAGTATACTAACTTTTAAAATCAGGGGTATGAAGTGTTTGATGGTAGATTGGCTATAAACAGAAATGCCTTGACTGAGTCAATTTTTAAAGCAGTCTCTGTTCTCCTTCTACCTGTCTTTCAGTTTAAACTTCTTTGAAATCAAGCGGCTAAAATTGTTTAATCCCAGGAAAAGTATAAGCGTATTTGAACTGTTCCCCAGGCAGACACAAGGCCAAACCTCATTTGTATCTTCTTGTTAGTGTGGCAGAGATCGGATAATTAGACTGAGATTTTTTTGTAGCATTTTGTTTATATTAAATAGTGAACTAGTGCAAATAAGCCCTTTTTTGGGTGGGAAGGGGGTGGGGTGGGAATGTCATAATTTTCAATTCACTCCTTAAGCCTCATCCACAGGTTGGCCTGGATTAAAATCCCATGGCTGTGAACAGCATTTCCAGCCCTCTTATAAAAGACCTCTAATTCTGCCCTGCAATAAAGATACCTCGGTTTTACATTGAACTTTCCTTTTATTACAGTAGGAGCCATGTGGAAACACTGCTTGAGTTTGTGTGGTTGCACTTATCAATGATCTGTAAAAGCAGCAGTTGAAATAATAACATAAGGATTTCAGGAGCTGTAAAAAGCCCCCAAAAGGGTGATCTTGTTGGGTTGTTGAGGCTGTTGTAACCACTTCAGCAAAAACCTGAACAGTGTCTCCAACACAGAAAGGAGGGAACAGTGACGGTTTGCAAATTGTAGCTCATCTTTAGAGCTTCACAGAGAGAGAAAGCTTTAGGAAAACTCCTGCAATCTGTATTTCACTTGGGATTTCACTAGAATGGTAGGAGGAGTAGATGAAGCTTGAGAGTGCAATTTAAACAAGAGAGAAATATGAGCACTATGTATATGCGTGTGAGTATGTATATGCATGTATGTAAAAGTATGCAAAAGAATTTTATTCTGTGCTTTCAGTGGTGCCACCCAATACCAGTACAATTATGACTTCTTGTAGCTGTGCATTGACTTGCATATTAAAAAGGTGGTTTCTTTTTAGAGAAAAAAAGGAGAGCTCTGAAGGGCTTATGCAGCATAGCTTTGTTTTTACATTTGCCTTGCAAAGAAACTTAATATTTTAATTTCAAATACTCTTTATAATAACTTCAAAATTTACATAAATTTAAAGCAACAAAAGTGCAACATGTGATACCTCAAATATTGTGACCGCAGGAGACACAGCCACAGGCTTGGCTGCTTTTGCTCCATCCTCCCAAGCTGTTTGCCTGCTTGTTACTTCGATTGTTGCTAGTGATCAGGAGCAATATTTTCCTTAGAAACGTCTCTTGACTTGAGAAACACTGGGAGAATCAACTGGTGTTCAGCACCTAATTTGAAATTGCAGTTTGGAAGTGGCACGATGTTGGCGTGGGGATGCTTTTCTGGACAAAGCTGCTTGCCAACGGAGACAGAGGCCATACGGGTCATGCATCAATGCCTGGGTTCCCTGTGAACGTTATTACCTCATTCTCCCTGGTGGAAGATTCAACTTACTGGCAAGGATTTGGCCTTATCCATCTTTTCCCAAGTGCAGTCATGGCAGATGCCAGCCCCAGCAGGATGGGATGGTGGAAAACTAAAAATGCTGGCATGGCTGACAACTGCACTGAGCTTTTCTTTAAGAGAAGAAATGTGCTCAATTTATAGTAAGAAATAATGTTTTAAAAATTTATTTATTTATTTATTTTTAGGATTTCTTTGCATGTTACCTTTCTAGATAACTCATGTTATCTCCATCCTAAGTGTTCTGATATGTGAACCAGTGGATCAAAACAGGGGCCCTAAGGGTTAGTGTAAAACAGAGCCCCAGTGACACTGAAGCTGTCATGTCCCACCAAAGCAGATAAATCTTACTCTTTCTCCTTATGCTTTCTCCTCAGTAGTGCTGAATTTGCTTTGGTTCTGGTGCCTCATGTTTTCCCCAGTGTAATGTGGTGGCAAGGGAAGGGAGATTTATGGGTGTGATGGAGAGGAGTGAGGGGGGCCTTCATCCTCCACCGCTGCCTCCTCCCTGTCCCATTCCCTCGTCCCTCTATAATAGGACATGGAGCTAGTAAGGCTGCTTCACTAGCAGGGCTATAATTAAAAACAGGAATTTCAAATGCAGCGTTATCATATTGGAGTTAATTTTTTTAAAGCTGAATGTATTACATTGGAAAATTACTCAGCGTGTGTTTTGGGGCCCAAGCTCCACAGTGAGCTCCACTGAGTGGAGTAATGACAGTTTTAGCAAGCAGTTTCCAGGAACTGTGCACGTATCTTATATGGGCACCTAGGTAAAGGGGATAGATAGATACTAGCAAGCAACCTTAGTGTATCTTGTGAGCAAATCACAAGGAGTTGATGCAGGATCACTAGTTCTTTGTGATATTTTATGTTTTTCTCCTTAAACTTTTGGGTATGTAAGATGAATGTCATTTTTATGCTTTCTTATGTAAGAAAGAGGCAGTTAAGAGGCAGTTGTAAGAAAAGCAGCATGGCAGTTTTTTGAGAGGAATCAGGCCGACTGGCTTCTGGCAGAATCACTAGTTAATTTGTGTACTTAAGCTTTTGTTTATTTTGATCAGCTTTTTAACTTCAAATTATTGTAAACACTTTTGTGCTTCCATATCTATATGCTATTAACAAGGAGTTTCAGAACAATGCAAGTGAAGTATTGTGCTGCTTCAGGTTGTTTCATCTTCTGTCTGAACATAAAAACAAAAGGCTAGCCTGACATAGCATAAAGCTTGGATTTAAATTGCTGTTAATCCTTTTTTTTTCTTTTCTCCCCAAGAAGTTAGTTATTTGGTACTGTGCTGTCTGCCCACAAATAATGGGCAGCGATGTCCTCTACAGGTCTGGGTTAAATCTGGGTGTTCAACTTTAAGCAGTGTTAGTACTTGTTACTCTTCTCTCCCTAAAATATAATGAGATTATTAAACTTAGGATGCGTAAGAAAAATGGTGGAATATGGACCGTAATAAAAAAAACAGCATGCAAGCTGCTATTTCTATCTTGACAGAATAGCATTACCAGGGTCCCTTCCTGAATTCTAGAACTGGTTTGTGACCCGTTTCGTTGTTTAAGCTTCTTCCTGTCAATATGTGCTTCACTTCACTTCTCATTTCGTTTTCATATCTTATAAACTTTCTTGGATTTTCAGTAGTCTCTCATTTCCCATCTTGCTGTGCTCACTACTGTGCTGCTCCCCAAGTTTCCATTCTGTGCAGTCAAGTAGCCAGGCTCATCATTTCGTTGTGCAGCTTGAGCTGTTCTTCCCTCTCCTACATACTTGTGCATCAGATGGCATCTCCATCTCTGACGGAGCTTTATTCATTAAAATGTGAATGTGCATAATATTTTCTAAGAGGGTTGTGCTTTTTTTCCTCTTTCTCTCTAGCTGGCCTGTGGACGGTGTTCACGTTAGGGGGAGTGGGGAGCAAAGCAACGCCGCAGCTGGAGCAGAGCTCCCCTCTAGCTAACCAGAGCCTCCTGCTTCTGCTCGTCTTGGCCAACCTCACCAACGCACCAGACACACCGAATCCCTACAGACAAGCTATTATGTCCTTCAAGAACACGCAAGGTTTGTATTTGCTCTTGCTTTTAAGCATACACTGATGAAAGTGAGGCACTATGGTGTTGTGGATGTTTAAATATTCTCTTTTTAAAACTTACTTTCTCTCCCGTAAGCCCAGGGAGGTGTAAGAATAATTCTTTGTTCTGGAAATTTTGTGGTGGAGCTCCTCAGCTGCTGGAATTTACTCAAAGGGATGGAGAGAAAACAAGACACCTTCCTTCTGGATGAATAAACTTTAAAAAGCTTCTTAATTTTGCAAGATATAAATAAAAATGGGAGATATGGCAACAAGTCAGCTATCTGAGAGTCTGCAGAGCTCCCCTGGAACTTGATAGGACTTAGAGAATTTCTGGTTAGCAGACACCAAGTTAGAGTTGAAATAAGCAATGAAATTGTCTTATCAGCTGAGTCGAAGTAACTGACGTGTCCTTTCCTGTATGGGAAATGTGAGGAGAATTTGGTTAATTATACTGAAAACACTTCTACTGTAAGTGTTGAGCAGGCTGAGCTCGTTCACATCCTAATGTGGCCTTTTCATCTATCAAAGCTTTTTTGGGGCAATTGAGATGAAGATCTCGATACATTTTTTTAACCAGCTGATAACTTGTATGAATAACTTATTTTATAACTTTGTTTAATAACTAGTGCTCTAGCTGACTAATAACAAATAGTAGATAGCTAGTAATGCTTCATTAAAAACTATTATGCATGAATCATTATAAAAAATTTAAAGCCTGATATAGTCAAATAAGTCAATTCTAGTCAAAATAGCTTGCAAACCTGTATTTTTCCTAAATGTGTGTATTTTATAGAGTCACTTATTATTGAGCAAGCAGAAACTTGTTTCCACTAGCAATATTCATATACCTGAGCTTAAATTTCATTCCTGTGAACTTTCTGAGAGTCTGGAAGAAAGAGAATCATATAGAAAAGAGAGGGTGATTGCAGTCATAATGATCTATAGTATAATAAAATAGGAAAAGTGGCTTTTTAAAAGTAATTTATATAATTTAATGGTGACAGAGCTAATAAAATTCAAGATAGTTATCCTTTTCTCCTATCTGCTTAAGAATATTTTATCTTTTCGTTTGGTTGCTTTAATATTCTGTACAATCATACAGGATTTATTGCTGTTACTGCATTCTACAAGCTTTTTAATAACATTTAGAAAACAGCTTACTGGTTTTTAAAATCTTCTCTAATAAAATAAATAGTGCTATGAATGCAAATGATGTAGTGTATAAATTCACTTAAGAGGGGCTTGAAGGTCAGGGGACTCTCCTCAGCTAATGATCGGTGGCATCAGCATCCTTAAAAAAGCACTGATCTGATTTTACTGCCCATGTCAAAATTTTACCTGGGAAAGAAGAATATTTCTATGAAGCAGGAGTGTTTTCTAGCATACTGACAACCAGGGTTTGCAGGAAAGGAGAAGAAACAGTAATTCAGGGAAAAGGCCCAAGGGATCTGCCTTTCAGCTGCCTTTTGGTAGGGAGCATGCGGGAGAGGCAGCTGAGTCCAGCTTTTTTCCATGGCTGTCCTGTGCAGAGGCCAGGAGACCGTCTCTGGAGCAGCCGCCGCACGAGCCGGGAGTTGTGGCTCTCCCTGGGTTCCTACAGCCCTTGCAATCCCAGTGTTTTTTCCTCGCCAGAAAGGTTGGAGGCATACAACAAGTGGCAATTGCCATGAGCATCCCCATCTGACAACTGTCCTGAGCAACTGGTAGCTCTTTGGGAACTCTGCTATCAACATCCACCGAAAAGAAGGGGAAAAGGGGCCAGCGCATATTTCAGCGAGTGAAATTTCTATACTTCTACCAGTATAGAGGTTTATCCAGAACAATGGAAAAGCTTGATAGGAAATCATGGAGCCGTGCAGTTTGTGTTGGCTTCCAGTTCCTGTCCCCGGTCACCTGACTGGTGCAGATGCTCCCACGATTTTCCGTGGAGATGCGGGGTAGTACCTGCCACGTCCTTGGGGCTTTAGGAAAGGGAAGGCTCAAATGCAGTGGTACTGCCTAGCATGCCTGCTCTTGTAGTACAAGCTGAATAGCTTGTAAAATAACAAGTTTTGAAATTTGAGTACTTTGTTCTTTTTCTTCGTTTTTGGAGGCTTTTCTCCCTTAAAATTCCCTCTGTCTAAAAATTACTGTGCAAAAGGTACTTCTGCCATACCGTTTTCTACAGCAGAACTTTCCTTAGTTCATGCACTTCTCTTTTTCTCCTTGAAGAAGGTAAAGAATTCAAAGATCCGTAGTCTGCAGGGTCTAAGGGATTTTAGTTAAATTCTTCAACTTTGGGCACCTTATTTGTGGAAATGAAGTAATTTTTGCATCCAGACAATAGCATACTTGAGCACCCAAACTATTGCTGTCCCCAGAGTACACTTTTGCCGTGAAATTGCTATTTTTCCATGTGCTTAGCTTTTTTGCGTTCTCAGAAAGGATAACTGCATGCTGTTGCAGAAGGTTATGGAAACAGAAAACTCTTCTGTTTTATTTCACTTCTTGCTCTGCCACAGCTTATATTGTACATATGAACAAGCTACTGCTACTTGGAGTGTCGTTAGGTTTTGTGACTTGGTGTTTTAAATCATATTTAATTGCACCATTAAAGAAATATCCTGCATACTTAACAGTCATGCAACACTTCTAGTTCAGGCCTCTCAGTTTCCTTGCAGTGAAACACGTGCTTCAGCCCTTCATGCAGACTAGTCCGGAGGAGAGTAGAGAGTCCACCTCGGTGCAGGTGAAACCTGGAAAGTTTTAGCTTCAGGGTTGCAAGGCCCATTCATAATGAAGGTCCTGTAACTGCTGCTTTTGCAGCAGCCCATGGGATTGCTTTCTTTTTTTTAACAGTAAATGCTATCTAGAAAATCAGAGCACTTTTATTTTAAAAAACATCTGTCTTGTGCAGGTATCTCACCAGCTCTCATGTGGGAGAACAGCCTCACCTTTTGGACACCACTGAAGCTCTCTGAGGTTTTAAGGCCGTTGGTGATAGTAGTCCTGAGTTATATGCTTTTTTGCTCCTTTCTTACTCTGGAAAATATTTCACCCAGAGATTTTATAAAACAAACATGTAAGTAAATATTTTTTGTTAAATATGTGTTTTGGTTTCTGTATTTCAGATAACACGGCTTTTTCTTCATCAAACCCACATGCTTTCCAGATTAACTTTAACAGCCTATACACAGCTTTGTGCGAGCAGCAGAAATCAGATCAAGCAACTCTTCTTCTGTACATGCTTCTGCATCAGAACAGCAACGTGCGCACATACGTCTTGGCCCGCACGGACATAGAGAACCTTGTAAGTATTGATGTGTTGTCTGATACTCCAGTGGGATTGATCCAGGGAAGCTTTTATGCTGCTGGCTGTTCGTGTTCCCCATTCTAAGGCAGCACCAGCTCTGACCAACTCATTCACCTTCATTTTATCATCTCAGCAGTGTTGTGCAGACCATGGGGCTACAGTGAAGGCAGCTGCCCGAGGCCACCAGACTGAGCCAGCCAAAAGCTGCTGACCTCTGGGCAGGCTGTGAAGAACTGGTTGCGGATACTGCCCTATTCGTGACCTCATTTTTTATTTTTCAGATGTTCAGGCCAAAAAGCAAGCTTACCATGTGTGTTTATGCATAGTAGTTAACAATATGAGCTGGAACTTCACTAATATGACAGATGTCCTACAGAGCTGACCTGTGCAGATGTCTGAGATTGAAGTTCCTCGAGGACTGGTAGTTTTTCTTTAGAATTGCAACTGGACTGTCATTTTATCTGTTTTGAGACAAGGTTGTGGTTGATGGCCAATGTAAAAACCACCTGGCATGGTTTTTTTGTGTGTTATAAACTAGCTTTTGTCTCCCTCTATGTTTAATAATGTCAGAAACCACTAAGAAGTCTTTCTTATTAAAAAGCTTTCCTTTAAAAATATAGTGGCTGTCTATGGGAATTGGTAACAGAATAGGGAACCTTTTTCATTTTAATAATTGAAATTCTGCCAAATAATTAGATCCCATGCATGTTTGATGGCAGCTGTGCATTTGGTCGCAGTCCAAGTTCTAGCAGATAACTGCGGTGCTAAAATCAGAGCCGATAGACACCACTGTTGGCAAACTCGAAGAAGATGGTTGATAGTGAACTGACGATTCAAGACTGAACTCCTGTGTTGTCTGTTGCGGGTTATTGAGGCCAGGGCTGAGTCATTTTGCATGAATACTGTGGACAAATTGCCACGTTTAGTTTTCTGGGCTGTTGGTGTGCGGTATGACATCTTTCACAGCTGCTAAACTTACAAATTTATTCTCTCTCTGGAAAAATAAAGGCTAGGGGTGTGTATGTGTGTTATTTTATAATTGTGGTATTTCATATATTATAAAGCTTCCAGAAAAAGCACAAAGTGTGTATGTCAAAACAGCTTCAGATGCAGATGCTCAAGCATGGTGCCATGGAGGAGATTATCGTATATTATCACCTGTCTTTCCTCCCCCTCTCAGAAAAAAAGAAAAAAAAATTGACAAAAATCTTTCAGCAATATCAGAAGTAAAAGCAACAGTAAAAAGTTGGCCTTCTGAGAAGAGTGAGAAAATTGAGAAAAGAATTATTGCAGAGTTAAAAATGTATTCATTTTTAATACCAAAATGTGAAATCCATCTGTTCTGTCTCATATTACCCTTTTTTTGGTGTCACTTTCCATGTATGGTGTTGGGCTTTGTGATCATCTCTGACACCTTGCTGCAATCTGCTCACCTCTAGCAAGCTGGTAGATAAGGATGAGCAGTGAGCAGTGATGAAGAGCAATTTTCCTAGGAACAAGAAGACTGGAGCACATCCTGAAGGATCTGAAAAGAGTTGGGGAATTTAGTGGGCAAAGAAATCATGATCTCCCTGTTCCAACCCTGTGCTAAAAGCAGCTAATTTAGTCTTGAAATTGTAAATAAGACAACAGGGCAGGAATATAAGCTGCATTTTCTGCTTCCGTATATGGCAACTGAAAGAGTGGGGTGAACATACTCCATGCTATTCTGGTGTTGCACTAACATCTCCATATGTATAGGCTATTGCAAAATGCAGAGAGTGTAGGCAAACACTTTTTTGCTTAAAGAAAATGAAAAAAAAACAACTGTGAGGACTTGCTGCTTGAGGCTCAGAAAGCTAATTTTGTTCAGTTTGTCAGCAAGAGGTTTCAGAAGTGCCTGGATGTGTAAGTACCTTCCAGAGGCTGAGCAGAAAGGACTCTCTAGACCTGCAGGGAAAGGCACAGTAAGGACCAGAGGCTGCACGTTGAATCCCACAACCTGGGAGAGATGGGAACAAACCAGTTCAGGTAATAGCTCATTGGAGGAACTGCTGCCAGACAAGGATATCTTTCAACTGAGGGCGGATGAGTTTTTGGAAGGATATGACTGACTCGAGCATGGTAGTTGTGCAGGATTAATGTTTGTGATACACGAGGGAGCAGGTCAGCAGACACGCTGAGTCCTTATCTGAAGTTCGCAGGGTGCACGAGTTGTTGCTATTTTGCCTCACTCAATGATCTTGCGTTCCCTCCCGCCCCTTTTTTCTTTAATACCTGCAGGTGTTGATGCCCAGGAAACATCACTAGTAGATGTTCTGTGGTATTTCCTAGCTTTTGCTCTAATTTTCCTTTGCTCTTTTTGTGTCTTGTTTTTTTTTAATTTGTAAATTGGTGCAATCTGAGCTTTTTTTTTTACCTGTTATGACAAGTTCTGTCTCAACTTGATTCCTAATTTGCATTTGAATCTACAATCAAGCTGAACGTAAACGTAATCTTCAATTATTCTCTATATTGCTTTATCATTAATAATGCAGCATATCTTTTTTTCCCCCTTATAATAATAGTCTCTCTAGTAGAATTAATAGGCCTTTTTGTGCCTTCCCTAACTTTTGTATGTCTCTTTGTATAATTTTATCAAATAATTGTTTTAAGCCTCTGATGCTTTCAGGGATGTGCCTGGCTGGAATCTGGCTCTGTTACTGAAAGCCTGTGGAAAGATTCTCCAGGAAGTGATGGGACCAGTAAAACAGACGCAATTAACAATTCTTTTCCTCAACATAGTACCATCACTTGCAGATGGGAAAATAACAAGCCTTCTCCTCTTTGCAGAAGCAGTTAATGTTGTTATTTCAGATAAAATCACTAGTGGGATATCTAGATGTGCGAAACGAGTGCTTTCATTTGACTGCTTTTTGCTTTGGCTGCTGAGCTTGCAGTGATGCTCTGTTTGCTGCTGTCTGTTCTGTTGCTGCCCAACATGGTTAGGTCAAAATGATGCATATGATGATGCATGTATACCAACTGATGGTATGGCACTACTTTATCCAGTGGCATAACTTTGGGTGAAGAATGTTGCCCCCGAATGGCTGTGCTGTCTTGAGTTGGGTCTGTCACTGCCCATCAGCTATGATAAAACTCTTCACCCTTGACCTTGCACTGTAGTTATCAGCGCTGGGTTTTTACCTGCCCTTTGCTTCGAGTTGCTTTTTAGTGGGGGGCTGCTTCTTAGTAAAATGTTACCATTAAAAGCTGCTCCTGATGGAGGAGGAGAAGTGGAGTGATATTAATTTCATGTGCATCGACAAGAGTCTGCATTTCAAGAAGTGGTTGTTGCATGTCTTTTGTAGTTTCTGAAAGCAGAGAGTTGTTCGTTGGAGAGAAAGTTGGGATGTGCCCAAGTTTTCAGAATTAAGAACTGAATCATTGTAATATTTCTTATAACCAAGACACCTATTTGCCTGAGAGCCGCACCAAGTGTGATGGACACAGGGGGCTACGGGCTGCCCAGCACTTGGCCACCCCATGCCAGTTCCCTGAGAGATGTCCAAATTTTGCTTTGTGTGCATAATATAAAAGTGTAGAAATGTGTTTCAGTTAAAACTCTATATGAGTTTTATCATCATTAGAATTCTGTCTTTATCTTATGTCATGACTCTGCTTTTTAAATGCTGTCTGGTTGAGTTATTTTTCTTCTGGTAGTAGCAACACTGAGGGGCTAGGTGTAACCAAAGGTCTGGATAGGTCGTTTCCTGGCACAGCAATTTGTGTGCAGAGGAAAAAGTGTTTGCAGGAGGAAAAGGTAGAGGAGCTCTATGAATCAATCCAATTTTTGTATTATGAGAGGTACATGCAGGGAAGGAAGCCTGGGCATGGGGATTTGGAGAGTTGGGGCAAGGCTGGCCAGCCTTATTCTGTGGGGATTTTGACTTGAGCTGTGTGACACATAGACCCTCCCATCACCTAACTAAAGAACTCTGGTAGCATTATGTCCTCTAGAAATAACTGCTCCTTCACCCACCATGTTGGAGTCTTCATATAGAGGAAGGTGAACACTGGAAGTTACCTATACAAGGTTACAGAGGAACGTCCTTTTCCCCCAACCAAGGAAAGGGATAATTGTTTTTGGTATATTGATACTCTACAGAAACAGATTTTTACCTTTGCTATCAAGGTTTATATTCACGAAGCTTAAAAAATCAACTCCAATTTTAATAGAAGAGAGAAGTTTCCTAAGGATCCTTTGAAATTCTAAAGGAAGGACTTTGGGGAGGCACAACTACTTTTTTTTTCTCCCCCTTTGTAGTGGGGTTGCCTTGACCCTGGGCAAAGCATCGTCAGAAGGTTTCATGTCCTGCAGTGTTTAGATCAATCTCCTTGGGCCGAATAGAAGCCGGGCAGAGTGCGTTCCATGTGGTCCAACTGCTTTGGAACTTGTTGATTTTTAACAGAACGTTCTGGCCATCCCAGAGCCTCGCGTTGCACTCGAGAGCCCTGGCATAGCCCCAGAATAGGTTTCACATGATTCATCCAGCTTCACTCGGCTTGTTTTTAAAAACAGCAACTCGTTAGGTGGCTCGATCTCTTGGAATGAGTTTGGCGTCTCATTCATTATCTTGGAATTAAGGAGGGAAAAAAAACACCTCTGCAAGTTCCTTTTAAATTTTTTTTCCAGGGTATTTGGTGATTTAGGCCTATTTCTGCAGCTTAGGGAAGCCACATCACCCTGAGCCAGTGGAAAGCTCATTTTCTATTGGTAAAGAGACAATCATCTGGATTAAGTTTAGAATAATGTTCAGGTATGCTTGATGTGGCAATGAAATCTCCTTTTCATTATTATTGCAAGACTTTGGCTGAAGCTGTTAATCCTGGTGGAAATGTTGCAAGACCTTGGGCTGAACTCTCGTAATAGTGTCAGTTCTTCTTGGCTCTGTGTCATCTCGAATTAGAAAAACAGGCCTTTTCTAGCTTTCAACCCAACCCAAACTGGTTCACTCCTAGGGTTATCTCCATACACAAGTATGGGAGCTGAGCTTCAGGTCATAGAATGGGCACCTGAGGTGTCATACGCCTGGCCGTGTTTGATGAGGATCGTTGTTTTAGACCACATTTGCTTTAACAAATATGGTCAAAAACAACTGTTTCCTTGCTTAAACTGGTGGAAATATTGCTTAATAATATTTTTCCCTCCTATATTTCAGAGGGAAAGTGAAACTTTGAGTGCACGTGGTAACTGGTATGGCTGGAAATCTCATTTATTAAGAATTGAAATTCCAGGTCTCACCACAAGAAAGAATTTGTTTAGACTCCATGGTGGAGACCGAAGAAAATAGATGGAAGGTGTTTGAAGGGTTTACGTCAGTGCTTAGCGGTGGTTATTTCTAGAGGGAGTTATTGCAATGCTACCATCAAGGGACAGGGTAGTACAAGGGAGGTTTCTAATCTTCTCTCTACTCTCTAAGGTGCTTGAAAATCCAAACTAATGTCCACTTTTATTTTTCCTTCCCTAAAGGTTTTGCCAATTCTCGAAATCCTGTATCATGTTGAAGAAAGGAATTCACACCATGTTTACATGGCTCTCATAATTTTGTTGATCCTAACAGAGGATGATGGCTTCAATCGATCCATCCATGAAGTGGTGAGTTGCTGTTTTGGTAAATATTTTTGCAGAAGTACGAGTCGTTTAAATGCCTATTTCTATACACATGCTTCTGCATACCTAGCTGACTAGTTCCTTGAGTCAGATTGATTTTGAGGTTGTATTATTCTTCTGGATTTGATGGCATTTGCATGTTTTCTTTCTGTAAAAAACAGTAAACCAAAGTTAGAAGCGTCTTCTCCAAACTTTCCCTGGTAAAATGAGCAAAAACGTTCCCTCTTAGAAAGGAGATACTGCATATACATGTTATTTTCCCTCTTTCTGGTGTTTCCTATGGCACGTTAGCACAGTAATAGGCAGGCTGCCTCATAGGTGCTGAAAGTTTGCCATGGAAGTGGTGGGGAGAGTGGAGAGAGAAAAACAGACAACTTCTTAAAATTTCTCTTTAGCAAAAGAACCTTTGCTCAACCAGTTTGATTCAGCTGAGAGGAGTTTTTAGCTGGGGTTTTATTTTCCAAACTGAATGTTACTTCCTCTCTTGGCATCCCTTTTCTGTCTTTCTGCTAGATTAATATCTCTTTTATTTTGTCCATATAATATGATTCAAATTTTGACTAGCTTTGGCCTTTGACCATCTGTGCTGGAGAGTACCTTGGATAATTATGTTCTAGTTTCCTAGTTTCTAAAGCTTCCATAATGCAGATGATGTCTGTGTTGATTTTATTTGTTTTTCTGGCTGGGACATGGAAACTCTATTTTTTGATTATGTGCAAGTAATGAAATGTAAAAAGCTGGAAGAAAAATATTTGGGTATCTAAACGGATTTTTTCTCTCAGGTAAACTCCAGACTGGAGCCTTTTTCAGGGGGAATGTGACATTTTCCCTTGGTAACAAATGCCAGAGGTGTGCAGTATTTAATTTCTGAAATCCCTGATTATTTTATATACTTTGGTATGTAGAAAGTAAGAAGAGTTGGCACTTATATATATATATTTTTTTAATGAGCACCTTTTAGGGAGAACTCCTGTAGTAAATATGCAGGTGATTGAAATAACATTTTTCTGAAGACTTCCTTCTGCAGCACCTTCACATCTTGAACCTAGATGTGCAACTTGCATGTAGGTAGTGTGTATGTTAGTCATTTACCTCGGATCATAAATTGATCTTTTTGAGGGATTCAGCCCACAAGTTCCACTCCTGCCTCATAGTCTCTTCCCTCATCTTTCTTCATTCACTTTGAAAGCACATGGTCTTTCAACAAATTACTTGCTGGATAAGTAAAAGTGGAAGATTTCCCTAGAATTGTTAATGAGAATCTAGCTGTGGAATGAAAGCATAAATCAAGTTTCCTTGTCCAGTTTGTTCTTGCCTTTGCAGCTTTCCCTGCCAATACGGTTGTGGTGCTTTCTGTGTAATGTGGATATTATTTTACTACTTCTATTTTAATAGAGAAAAAAAAAGTATTTTGTTTCTCTTACTCTACCCTTACCCCATATTCTTAGCCTCAGTGTCACAGGGATGGAAGGGTGCAATGAAGGAAGAATAGGTCCTCTTCTAGTGCAAAACTCAGCTTTGTACCTTGAAAGTCATCTGAATAAACTAGAACAAAAGGGAAAAAGAGTCAGTGACTGTGATACCAACTCTTTAGGATTTCTTTCTATCTAGAAAATGTGTAATCTGTCATGCTCTAAAAACAATAACAAAAGTTACCTTCTTGACCTGCTACATTGCTGAACTTTGTAGAGGTCTGTGAATATTGAAATGCAAATGTAAGCATTGCATCTCAGCTGGGGAACAGCTAGCGACCAGATCTGCTGGTGGTGGGAACCTCTGGACCTAGGATGGGCTAGAAATATAGTCAATGATACACTTTACAGTGTGAAGGAGAGGCAAAATTTACTGGCACAGGAGGTCCCCATACCCATCCTTTTGAATGATCATGTGAATGTGCCTTCAAGGGACAGGGTTACCTTTCAAAAATGCAGTAAAGAACTAGTCTCATATTTTCTTAAATATTAAGGACACAACTCTTAGAGGCTGGGAGGGTATCACAAGGAAGCAAAGCATCCATCACAAAGCTACAGTTCAACTCTATTTCACTACAAGTATTTACCAGATTTTAGCATCAGGAATTTCTTTTTCCATAACTTGGCTGAAGTATGAAGGAAAATAAGGATGTATTTTAGGTCAACCTGTTTTTCCCTTTGCTGCCCTGTGTGCTATGTAATGTTCCTATAAGCAGCATGACCATACAGTCCATTTATGGGATATATTGCTTTGTGGTATCACACCCGCATTTATTTATTGATTTTTTTGATTAATTTTAGTAAGCCCAGTTTTATAAATCTTGTGATTATAGCGACTGAGAAAGAGCTCAGGAAACCACAGAAACTCTTAACTGCTGAAGCATTTTTATTTAAAATAAATGTGGTCCTAACCGCCTGGAAAGTATGATCAGAAACATAGGTCCTCTTCCTGCAACTGCTTGAATGCAAGATGTCACTGTAACCACGCAGAGACCAAATTCTTTCTCTAATAACAACAACAGGATAAACTAGTCAATGTGAGAGCTCCATAAATGGACAAGTATTGGTGTTTCTCCAAAAAAGAGATCAGATCTCAAACTAACTGAAATAGTAATCTATAGTACTACTGTAGTACTTTATGTTGTAGTAAATGGTGGCAAACTATGGAAATCACAATGTAAATGTTTTATTTTCACTATGCAAAAACAAACAAAAACCTCACAAGCTGTTATGGGGAACTAAGGATGGAGGTCTCAGTGCTCAGGACACATAGGGCTGAACCATTAGCCAGTGACTCTGGTATGAAGAT
Organism: Tinamus guttatus; assembly: GCF_000705375.1. Next base: position 151,286 of record NW_010583642.1, on the reverse strand, counting down.
GTCCACAATTGAGTTTTTCCAGTTTTTGACTGAAAGGATGGATTTCAAGTGAGGTCTTTGGAGGTCATGGGGCATGAGGATCAGCAGATATCATTTTTCGCCTCACACTGGGATAAAAGCAAATTGTGAAAACTTGAAGTCTTCTGTGAAAGAAAATTGTGGGTTTTGACCTAGGCCCACTTGCAACTAGCTGTTCACATACTGCTTTTTAACCTCCCTTCAATGAGAAAAGAAAATCAGAAACTCAGTTTTTAAGTTATTGCAAATAACGCCTGCTGAAAATATTTTGATGGACTACTTTGCAAATTTAATTTCAATAAAACTAGCTGTTTTTGGATATATCACCCTTAGTATGTTTTTATTTAGGCTTTTCAGTATTTGTTTTGTTTTTCTTTTCCACTTTAAAGTGTGGCTGCTGAGAGATGGTGATTTCTTAACTTCTGGAGTTGCTAGGTGCTGCTGTTGCTTTGATACTGGTTGGTTCTCTTTATTCATTATCAAAAATAGGCTGTAAAAGAATTACTTTTGGTCACAGTAGATCCAGAAAGGAGTTGGTAAGAAGAACCAGATTTCCTAACTGCCAGTTGCTTTCTGCAACTGCTGCTAACTTTCCTGCTACTTTAATTATATAGGTGTCATGTCTGTAGTCTGCCTTGTGTTTCATTATTGTGGTTTCAGAAGCTGAATTCTTTCAATACATTTTGTGGATATAATAGTTTGAGTTGATTTATACCCTTGTAGCATAAGAATTAATATTACTGTCTTCTTTCTTTGCTTTGCATGCATATAGGAGCAAGATATATAGGATTTTCTTCTGAGCATTTTTTGTATATCTGAGCGTCTTGATGCTCTTCAATTTGGTGTGAATATGTTGCTAAAGCCTCTGTAGGTGGGTTGTTTAGTAGGGGAGAAGGTCTGTTCAGAGCGGGAGATGAGCAGAGCTGCACTGAGTGCTCTCATCTCCTCACAAAGTTGTATCAAGGATTGAAAACACTATCTTGACATCTTTCAAGTTGTCTGTAAGCTTTTCATGCATAAAAAGTTTAATGTGTGGTTAGGACTGGCTGTGTAAGGAACATGGGATTGGATACAAGTGGGGAGAAAGAGAGAAATTTGTCAAGAAACGGGTGAGAATTGGGGCTGCTGAGCTAGGAAATGAGAAAAGAGGGAGGATTGGAGCAGAGTGACGAAGTGCTACAGGAGGTGAAGTCAGATGGCTTCTAGATGAGGAGAAGGGTGGGAAATGAAAAGGGAGGCTGGAAAGAGGGAGATCTGAGAAGAAATGGGTCAACTGGCCAGGGAATGGGCTGCAGGGAGAGAGAACGGGGTGGCTGAAGGAATAAAGGACCTGGTGGGGCAGGCAGGTCCCTGCTTCACTTGCGGGGAAGGACATCCTGGAGGAACCTTCTCCAGAGCGGCTGGGAAGCAACATGAGCCCAGGTTCATTCGTGCGAGGAGGTTGCCTTCCCTGGTTCATCCCTAGGGAATAGCTTCTGGGTGACATCATCAGTAAGTTAATATTTTATCCCAGGATAAGTCGACTTTATCTCAGAGATGAGGGGAGGAGGGAAAAAAGCAATTCTTGGGCATCGTTTTAGAGCACGCCTCTGTATGTTTTCAATAAGAGTCTGGAAGTATTTCCCCTTATGTAATTTTGGCCTCGATTTACATTGTGCGTGATGTCAAAACAAATAATGTGTTTATTACACATTTTCACATTTACATTCTGTTTAAAAATGTTAAATTTTCAGTCCACCGAGCATTCAGAAGTCAGGAAATGAAATGTGCAACCACAACTTATCCCTGTAATATTTACATACTACAGTAGGTGACCATTTTTCTTAATGATCATCTGTGGTTCTTCATATAACAGTACATTTTTCTTCAGGAGATTTCAAGGGGGTGCAGTGGTCAGCTTTGGATATTTTTCACGGGCGAGGCAGTTCATGTATCCCTTGGTATAAAACCTCCTCTTGAAAATGGATATATTTACATAGATACAAATTACCTCTGTTTAAGAACTCACAGCCCATTAACTGCAACCTAGATGGCTGTGTCTGTTCATTTTAGCGCTCTGCAATGGTGAAGAAAAAAAGAAATCTCTTGCAACAGCTTGAAGCCAGTCCCTTTGCAGCCAAGCCAGGCTGGAACATGCACCCTAGCATGTATTGCAGCTTTACCTCATGGCAGCTCCCTAATTCACTGTGTCCCATCATCAGTTTCTGCTTAACAGCTGCAGGATGTTCAGATGCTTCCCTTTTGGCAGAGTCCCTTTCTTGCAGCGAAGTTCGTCTGTTTAGCCTGCTAATTACACAACTGACTTATCCTTTTGACTTTAGTTGCCTGTTCCATGACTTTTTTCCTCTTTTAAGCTTTTACTTTTAATACTCGAGGTTATGAGATCTGACTAGTTGTCCTTGTTTACTAGAACTCCTTGTATAACTTTCTTTTGTATTATATCCTAATCAGTTTATCTAAAAATAACAGTAGTGACTTGTAACCAAAAATTCGACCTTTCCCCTTCTCCCATGTAGTCTGCTCTATCTGGAAAACCTCCTCTGTAGTGATTTCATATTATCTGTTTGTTCCTCAGCCTTGACTATTGCTCCCTTAAATATGTCTTAATTCTTTCCCTCATTCCAATCTCCTCTCCTTTTAGAGGAAGATGTTCACCAGAAACTTTCACACTTAAGCCCGTTGCTGGTGACATTTTTCACCCTTACCAGCACTGCAGGACTATGAAACAATATGATGGAAAATGTTTTTTTCCCAACTATAGGTTATAGCCATTTGCTTTGCTTCAGCTCCACTGTGGGAAATTGGAAGGTGCTGACAGAACTTGTCTGCTTTAACCACTACCTCATTCTGTATTTGTTTTTGTGTCCAGCTATGCTGGTCACAAGAGGTTTTCAAATTTCTGGGTCCTATTCAGTTTTTCTGAGCAATAGTCTCTTATTTGTCTTCTTCTGGTTTGACAAACCACCCTTTCCCTTTTGTAAAGCAAATTTAAAAACATACAGAACTTTCCTTACCTCTGGTCTCAAGCGCTTGTTTGCTGCCCACCGTCTTTGGGTGAGCTGCTGTAGGTCTCATGGTGACCATTTCACACGTAGCTTCATGCCTGGCTCATAGCAGGGTTCTTCATGAGGCAGCCAGGGCTTTTAATACTTATCATACTTTAAAGATTCAGCCTCTGTCAGAGAACTAACAATTTTTAGCCTTTCAAATATGTAGCTTGTGTCAATGAAGGTATCTATATGTATTTCATATATGGTACAGAAGTGATCTTGTGTATCTCAAACTGCATTAACTGAGGCATTGACACAAGTTTCCTGAGCCTATGAAATATTGCTCATGGTGGGTGCATCTGTTTTTTTACTTATTAATTGTAATCCTTTAGCTTGTGATGGTAATTGGGATGTTCTTTTTCCATGGACCTTCGTGTATAGTCTTTGAAAACATAAATGTACTAAACAGATAGGAATCCTACTTTTTGGAAGATTAATCTGAAAAACACCTAGTCCTTTCAGCTAATGCAAAACACAGTTATTTGAAGAAACGCACTCTTCATGGGAATACTCTGTGAAAGAAGGGCCTCGGGAGGCCGCCTTCCTACTGAAGGAATAAAGTGTGGGAGAAAGGTTAATCGTAATTAGGGAACTATTTCAAATGTTTCTTGTGGAAGAGAATTAGGAGACACAGAAGGAGGTACCACAAGAGAAAGGGTGGGAGGTAAATGGAGAAGAGTGAGTGAAGAGAGCCTGGAAGGTTATTGGGTAAGCATTTTAAAGACTGTGCTTACAAAGCATTACCTCTGTCTAGAATAAAGCTTATAGGTTTCTTCTTTTTTCACTTGGATTTTTCTTTAAAATCTATTGGCTTAGAATTTTGATAAAACACATGTTAATTCTTGCATTATTTCCTGAGTATTTCATATGACTTTCAATAGGATGCTACAGTGTGCTGAGGGAAATAAAAATCTTCCAGAGCCAGTGTTGAACAAAACCCAAATTTTGCAGGCAATACCCATGCCACAAACGCTGGGCAAATTCATCCCAAAAGAGAAGTTGTGTTAGAATGCTGCTACCTTTAAAAATATGTTTTTCCCTTTTAATTCAGCTGTTTCAGATGTTTTTGGTAATCATAAATGGTTCTACCAATCCTGGAAAGTTTACTGGAGGAGGACCTGTTAGAATATGCTTCTGAAAGCTCTTTGCTGCCGCTGGGCTTTCAGCTGACTTTCAGAGGATGGGTCTTACTCTCCTTTGTGTTTTACAGCTGGCAAAAACACTTTTTAAAGGCCTAGATAGGATTATTCAGTGCATGGCAGGGAGGGCTCTAGCCCAACCAGTAATGAAATAAAGCCTTCAAAGCAGAGACACCTGTGACATACTTTTTGCCTGAGATTGAAGGGCAGAAATTGGTATACAAAACTAACCAGGATCACTAGAGCTAGTGCTCTGATGGTAAAAGGTTTGTGTGCTTTTATTTTTATTATTAATTTAGCATGTGGTTGTGATTGTCAGGTAGGCACTGGATCTGAGGTATACTCTTGGACACATTAACTGTAATAATTTCAGTGTATTGAGTAAATTAGTCATTTAGCTTCTATAATGATAAAGTAGCAAGTTGTAAATATGACTTTGCTTTAGAGAAATTTTTAATATGGGACAAACCATGTTAAATGAGGACTTCTGGCAATTCTGAGTTTTGCTCATAGAGCAAAATGAAGTAGCAAAGTAGCAAAAATGAAAAGATATCCTATTATGAAAGACTTTGCTTATTGATGTAGAGAGAGATACATATGGGCTAAGAGTCTGTCTTTCAGCTCTTCGTAGTGTTCAAGAATCCGCACAATTTTGATGTCTTTAGATAGCGATATTGGGATATTCTTGGAAGGTCATTAACTGTGACTGCAGCCACAGTATATAATTTAAGAAAGACTCTGATTTGGCAAAAGGAAAGCCTAAAACAAATAAAAATTTTTGTTGCAATGTGCCCCTAAATGGCATTAAACAGAAGAATGTGGTAAAATTAACTAATTTAAATCTTAAGGGAGAGGAAGTGCGTATAAAGATCCACCAGAGTACTATAAAATAGCAGCGGGATAATAATGGGTAAAGACAGAAAAGCAGACTGAAAACCACGGGGAAGAGAAAACCCTAGTATTGAGATGTTTGAGCTCTGGAATAGTCTACCAAATAGAGCCTTGATTGCTTGATCCATTTAAAACAGCACGAAAAAAGGATTTTTGAGTACTCCTGTCCTGGCAGTGGGGTGGGAGAACTCATTTCTTTCCAATTCCAATACAATTCAGGGATTCATAATTTCCATAACAGTTTTAAAAACAGACCAAATTAGTATTTAAATGTGCTTAGTGTGTGTAATGCCATAAGCAAACGAAACCCAGCTTTAATGACAAGTAGTAGAGATTATGAAGTATTTCTAAGCTAAAGTCATCTTCTCAGTTGCAAAATATCTTTGCTTTTATTTCTCTTCCTTGTCATAATAATCTGCCACTTCCTTAATTTAAGGTCTTTAGCCAGCAGGTGGGCAGATGGTCAGCACTTTCCACCAGGTTTGGATGATGATAGTGGCAAATCGGAGCAGAGGCAAAATGGGGAGAATGGAAGTAAGAAAGAGCAATATGTCCAGTATGTATTTCCAAGTACTCTTTGCAGAGATAAATAAGATGGCAAAGTATGCTGAATTATGAAGCCAGCCAGTAGGCACTTTATGTGCCCTAATGATTTTCTTTAATTTCTAATTAATTTATGGTTTGAAGTGTAGCGTTAAAGTTCTTTTAATAGAAAGTGTTTAAGATCTTAAAAAACATCAGAGGGAGAGTAACCGTGTGGAGTGTCTGTGATCTGTAAGCATGTAGAACACTATGTATTACCATAATTATTACTTCTTAAATGCATCCCATGCGGAATTTTAAATGACAAATTTAACTCTATAGAAACTAAAAATATGTGGTGACCTTTTTGGATTCCAGTGCAGTGCTCTTTTAGTGATTAGTAACCAAGTGATGACATCACTTAAAGCCTGACTTTCAATTACTGTTGAAAAGTAAGCACCTGATTATCAGAGAAACTAAGTAACCCTTTTCCATTCCCATGAACCAGAAGAGCGGGTGTTGTACCTCCAACAAATAAATCTAGGGCTGTAAGTACCTAACTATTGCTTGTACATTTTTCCAGGCTAGCTCATGCCCACACCTTAAATGCATGTGTGAGCCCAACCAATTCTCCCATCTTCAGATGTGGAGTCATTTGGCAACGTTGAATTCTGGTGGAAGATTCCTGTGTGAGCAGAGAGGGATGGAATGGGGTAATGCTTCTTTGCAATGGATGCCTGAGCGTTGGGCCTGCACCTTGCTGCCAGTGTTGCAGAGTTTGCAAGTTTAGTGTTACACTGATTGAGTGTAGATAACACTGTCCAAGATAATCCTGTGCAGATAAAATTGCGCAGATTTGGTGGAACTGTACCAGGCTTTGGATTCTGAAAACATCTCTAATTGCTGTTCTTTAAAAATATTGCAGAATTTCACCAAATAAATATAGAAAGGATATGTATAAATATATCAGGTTGTGTGCCTTCATCTCAGGCGGAAGAGTAAATAGTGTAAAAACAGCAACAGCTTCCAACGGTTTACACTATTCACTTTTCTGTGTCTTCTGCAAGTCGTTCAGTGGCCAGATCTTCTTATTTCTTTCTTACAGGAAACTAGTTACTACTTATTCATGCCTTCTCTTACAAAAGAAAGAGGCTTTGCTAACTGGGCCCTTAGTCAGCAGGAGGATGTCGGAATCCTAAAAGCAAAAATGATGAAAATTGAACGGCAAGAAACTTTTTGAGATCAAAGAAGGGGTGGGAAGAAGGGCCACAGTCAGAAGATGATGCTCTTGTATGACTTCTTGGGAGAAGAGGTTAATTAATGACATTGGTCAATGAGGTTCATTTGGCATGGATTTTTTTGATACATCTGCATTCTTGTAAAACATGGTGTTTCACTGAAAATGTGCTTCATATATTAAAGAAAAATGTGATGATGTCATAGCTTTGTGTGAAATAACCCTTGACAGCAAATTCTTGTCTGTACTCCCCAGAGCAACCCTGATTTTTTAGAGAATGCTCTTATCCATGTTTGTCAGGGTAGTTCCTGTAAACTCATTTTATTGGGCCTTTAATTCATTTTTAGGGCAGGCCTTGGGTGCAAGTCTGCTATATTGCTCCAGGTGAGTTGGCTGAAGGTCCTGGGAGGAAAGAGCATGTTGATTCCCCTTGTGCAGGATCCTTGGAAATGGTCAACCTGATAGTGGAGAGTGTGCAAAGATAAGAGACTCCACTTGGTGAAGCTCCACTTCAGCTATGTGAAGGGGAGCACCACCAAGAGAGAGGCATCAGGATGAAGCAAGCAGTTTTTCCTACTTGTTGACAGGGCTCCTTCAGTGCATATCTGTTGGCCGCTCGCTCAGGGCTTGTGCGTGCCGTCTCCTGTCCGACTTGTCATGAGGGAAAACAGGAAAGAACTGGGGACATTATGCAGGTGGCTAATGCAGACCAAACATCTTCTGACATGTGAAAGAGAAGATCACAGAATCCCAGAATGGTTGAGGTTGGAAGGGACCTCTACAGACCATCCAGTCCAACCCCTGCTCCAGCAGGGACACCCAGAGCAGGGGCACAGGGTGGCAGCCAGGCGGGTTTGAAGATCTCCAGAGAAGGAGCCTCCACAGCCTCTCTGGGCAGCCTGTGCCAGGGCTCTGGCACCCTCACAGCAAAGAAGTTCTTCCTCACATGGAGGTGGAACTGCCTGGGGTTCAGCTTGTACCGTTACCCCTTGTCCTGTCACCGGCCACCACAGAGAAGAAAGGATCAGAAAGGATGCAGCAGCACAGTGGCATATGGGGCACTAGAAATTATGAAATAGCTTATCTTAATTATCTTTCCAGGCAGCGTGTGTCCATGTGGCTTATAAATCGATGAGATCTACCAGGTGATAATATGGCAGAGCCCTTTCTGTTTGTTTTTCACTTTACAGTACCTTTGGTTTTGTGAAGGGATGTGAGAATGCAGAGAATTTGTTGGGTTCCTGGCCAGGGTAGACCTAAGTGCTGAAAAACTTTCTGTTCTTTTTTTCTAGGTATTGAAAAATATCACTTGGTATGCTGAACGTGTCTTAACGGAGATCTCCCTTGGAAGTCTTCTGATACTGGTTGTGATAAGAACCATCCAATACAACATGACACGGACAAGGGTAAGAGTTATATTGAACACTTACGCGCACACTGTTGAAGGTAGAAATCCACACTACCAATGCAATTTCAAACAGGACGTGGGATTTTTCTTGGTTCTGTTGCAACCAGTTGGCATCTTAAGCTATAGGAAGAAAGGATATGGGAAGATCAGCTGTGTTCACTAAACACAGTATTGAGTGCTTTTGAACATGTAGCCCAATTTCTGTATTATTATTCAATTAATTGGGTAAAATTTTTTAAACTTCATAATCCAAGTGCAGGACTACACATATAATTCTTAAAAGAATTCAGGTAAGAAGAAAAAAATCCACATAAAGACTTACATCTTTTTTTTGACCTGTATGAAGTTCTTATAGAGGAGAAATTTCAACTCTGCTGTTAGATTTTTCTTTCTTTTTAATGTAACAATGTAGTGTGACTGAGTAAGACCTTTCGGAGTTCTGATGAAGCATAACTCTTCAGCATCACAACTGTATAGCTTGTTTATGTATATAGAAATTTTCAGACATATATTTCCAAACCTTATATGAAACATAGAATGATCCTATCGTGCATTTTAAAATACTTTTAACGAATAAGGTCACAGAACCTTTTGTGCAGGAAAACAGTACAAAAAAATCTTTAAATATATTTTGATTTATAGAAGATAAGGATTTAGCATTTATGATGAAACCAACTAGAAAAGATGATTTTTGGTATATATCTGTAGTATTTCAAATTTGTTATGCTCTGATATAAAAATATATTTTAAATATGCATAGAGAAAAGAAATCCTTCACTTGTAGAAACACTGATGCGTAGTACTGCCTTTCTTGGGAAGTGAAGTCTGGAAGTCACGTAGCTGTGTCTTTAAAAAGTCGAATGTACAGCTGGAAACACTACTGTTTTTAGTATTATCACAGTAAGTTAATGGGATGATTTTAGATTAATTATTTTTTTCATTTTGAGCAGTATTCTTATCTGTTTACTTGGCCATGATCAAGATTAGTTGGTAGTGAAGACTCCTGTATAGCTGTGGAATCTAAACTTTGTCATGTTTGTGAAAAGCCTTTGCTTTGATAGACATGTCATTTAAATGCTTGTCTGGTCAAGTGATTTCAGAATTGCTAGCAAGGGCAGCAGAGCTCTGAAGTATCACATGGTAAAAGTGGAGAAGCGGGATACCTAGAGTGGTTAGAAGGTATTAGTAGGAAGGTCAACAGATGCAAAGCAGAACATTTAGGATAAGATTACAAAAGGTAGGAGAAGAAAACACCTTTCAGTAATGGTTGCATTCATGATACTGCAAATCAACATTGTTAAAGATGTAAGGGCACACACAAATATATATATGTGTGCACATGCATGTGCACGCATGTTAAAATCTCTATAAAATCACTCTTAAAAGCTTTATAGGAAACATCCCCAAGTACGCTAAGCAGTTTGCTGTGCAGCTTTCACCACTACCTACAACACAACAGATATTTATTTACTGTCTTTTGAGTGGTTTCCTTTAGCAGGTTACTCGGTGTATAGAAGGGAGAGTTTGATATATTTTTCTCCTCCCTCTTTTTTCCAACAGGACAAGTACCTTCACACAAATTGCCTGGCAGCCTTAGCAAATATGTCAGCCCAGTTCCGCTCACTTCATCAATACGCTGCTCAGAGGATCATCAGGTAAATATAAGACATCTGCAATAGAGCTCTATTTAAACTTATCTTCCTTTGCTGAAAGCCAGGAGTAGAGGAGCTTGAATTTTATATGCCTTAATAGATATGGATGAGCTAAGTAAAAGAAATTGGAACTCAGTTAACCCTGAATAAATCTGACGTGCTTCTAGAGCCTGGTTCTGTTCTGAATGCATGAACAGCACTTCTCTGAGAAATTTCTGACTGTTCGCTTAAGAGAGTAGCTCATCAGCTGCTTTTAAAATGGAACATTTTCAGTGGTTTGTAGGAACTATGCTTTTTCAGTCATGCATCAGGTTATTGCAAAGATGCCCTGTGGGGTGGTTCTCTGTAGTGCGCACACTGGGTTTTCAGCTCCATTCAGTTCTTCCTGCATGTTTGGCAAAAGATCTTTTTGTTAAATCAGAAAAAAAAAAAAGATTATTTTGTGAGAGGGTCCCATAAATACGGGCCATAGACCCTACAGCTGTAATTTTCAAGTGTTTATTTATAGTGGTAAGTTGTTATCTGCTCTGGTTCCCAAAACAGCGTAACTCTGGAGAAGTAGATATTGAAGTTGGTCATTCTCCTTTTTATTTTATATTTTTCCTGTGTTCTGCTCCAGACCACTACGTAAAGGCAGCTAACTGTGTGTACTGATATCTTTGCAGCCAACCTGCTGCACATCCCAAAGTAAACAAGGGAGGTCCTTATTAAAGCAACGTGGAGTTTTACAGAGCTTATCAAGTATAGAATGTGTGCCAGAAATAAGTGAATGGTAATTGTGTGCCTGTGCACTTTATAAAGGGCTGGGTTAACGAGAAATGCACTTTGTTCGTAAACCACGGCTGTTAGGATGTAGTTCTCTCCCTGCCCCTTGTGTTCTAGAAATGCTTGCTTCCTCGTGTGTATTTAATGTATGTTTAGCTATCCAGCATGAGTGTGTCCTGTTATTACCTTCTCCCTGCTTGGCACCCACAATTTTTTCATACCCTGGCAGCATTAATAGGTGTTCAGAGTTTGAATTAGAGGGATTTTTTTTTTCTACTTGTCTGTTGATAATGTTCCATATCTGCATATGAGACACAGAATAAGAGAATATCTGTACGTATCCTTTCTCCAATGACATGTTTGGAGTATATGTGCATTTTTTCTCATCTTTCCAAGCCTTTACTGATGCAGATTTCTGAAGTGAAGTTGTAGATTCCCCTGCCTTCTTGGATATGGATGTCATGAGATACAATACCCTGAAGCTCCCAAACTCAATCCAGTGCTTAGGGTGATGCATCATTGCCTGCTTCAGAGTTCTTTTTTTTTTTTTCCTGATTCCTTCTATTTTATTCTACTGCTCCTTCCCCAGACCTAAATGAGATGTGTTCCTCTGGTTGTATTTTGGGGCCCTGAAGAAGTGATCTAGCATAGTCTTGGTATCCTGTTATCACCAGTCAGCTATTTTGTAGTTATCCTCCAAGTTAGCAGACTTCTGCTATTCCAAATTTAAAGCTTTGGGTCAGTGAATTACGGAAGACTAAGGATGCTGTGGTGCGTTGGCGAATGAGATGGGGTGGAAGGAATAATCTCAGTGCCCTTCCACCCATCTGACCTCAGCCCTTCTGCTTTGACTGAACTGCAGCAGGAGCGTTTAGAGGCAGCAAGACTCCTTCTAGCACCTGCATTTTTCCTAATGGGCTTTCTAGGTTTCTCATATGCTGTTTTCACCATCTGTAACTGCATCTTTGGGGCACATTGACCCCCCTGAGGGTTAAGACCCATCTCAAGACCCAAAGAAGGATGTGCAATATAGTGAAATTCTCTTGCACTCCTTGCATGCAAAATGTCAACAACTCGGTGTATTCGTCTTCTGTCTAGACATGCAAAGTTAAAAAGTCCCTATAAGACTGACTGCTTGATTTTAGTGGCGAAATAATTGTGCTAATGTTCTTATTTTCAGTATAATTGCAGACGTTTGCTGTTGCTTCATGCTGTTATGTGCAGAAAGGAGGCCCTAATGGTGAATGACAGTAAACAAAGAGAAAAATTGCTGCACTTAATTATTTGTGAAATTATCAGGGGCTGCTCTTTGATTGTATAAAGAACTAATAAAGGCACATTTGAAACATAATACCCGGGAAAAATAGAGAAGTCAAAGCAAAGAAAATAGTAGTGACATATTCAAAATCCTTATTTTTTCAAAAAATGAAGGCTGTTAGTAGCAACCTTGATTACGTTCTGTACAGCATTTAGCAAAGACTTAGCATGGGGTTGGAGGCAAAGAGTTATTGCCATTAATGTTTGCAAAGGCTCAAATACTCTGAGAATTGCACTGCTTTGTCTTTATTCAGAGAGTAAGACTGTGCTTGAGGCTAACCCCACAGTGTTCCTTGGGGTAGATGGAGGATATTTGAGTTAATGACCCTGTAGCATTTGGAAAAAATAAAATAAAAATAGACACTAACGTGATGGAGGAGTGGCCTGAGCAGGGTGCTGGTTGTGTGGACCATTAGATGTTGGCAGGGTCAGAGCCCTGCGTGGAAATAATGTGAGGTTAGATACAGAAAATGGGTATGTTTATCAGCTCGAAGGAGTGGAGAATAAAAGGGCAGTATCTTTATTATAGTTCATATCGAATATGATATTTTGATGTACTCTGAAGATACTCTGCATGAATATTTTTAAATGACTGCCATTTTGTAAACAAACACTCTTTATTGCTGTATAATAGAAACTGTAATGAAAGTAGTTGACTGTAAATTTGAAACAGAACCAGAAAAACAGGAGGAGGTTTAAGGAATATACAGAGTTTTTTTTTCAAATGTTTGATATTGTCCGCAAATCCTGTTCTGCTATTAGAAGCTGTACAGCTGGACTGTAGACACAGAAGTGGCTACCAAGGTTGTGATTTAATTTGTCACTGTGTCCATGATTGCTTATAAATCCAAAGACCTTAGTGTAAAAAATGTATTAAATTCTGTAGTAAAATGTCCTGTGGGACTATGGCGTGAGGAGCAGGGAGAAGTAAGCTCCAGAGGAGCATTCCTCCTGTTAAGCTTTGCTGCAAATATAGTAGAATTTTCTTCTCAGGAGCTTTCTCATTCCCAAGCAGGCTTAAGCATCATAAGCAAAGATTTTTAAAACTGATTTCCTCTCAAGATGATTTCCTCAAGCTGAGTCGTTTATTTATGAGTTTTGGTTATCAAGAAAAGCAATAGGAATAAGTATTTGTGAGCATGTGTATTACATAAGAGATGACCTTAGTGTAAAAAATGTATTAAATTCTGTAGTAAAATGTCCTGTGGGACTATGGCGTGAGGAGCAGGGAGAAGTAAGCTCCAGAGGAGCATTCCTCCTGTTAAGCTTTGCTGCAAATATAGTAGAATTTTCTTCTCAGGAGCTTTCTCATTCCCAAGCAGGCTTAAGCATCATAAGCAAAGATTTTTAAAACTGATTTCCTCTCAAGATGATTTCCTCAAGCTGAGTCGTTTATTTATGAGTTTTGGTTATCAAGAAAAGCAATAGGAATAAGTATTTGTGAGCATGTGTATTACATAAGAGATATTTTGTACTTCCTTTTCCCAGCTTATGGAGCCTGTTAGTCACTATTATTAAATCTAACCATCACTGATGGGTGCAAGTTGCTCCATGATCCCAAAGCAGAGTATTTACTATTATTTATTATTTAGATTTTGACCCTGTCATCAGAGTGCAAGCATCTCTGTGAGAGAATAAACCACAGTATTCATAATGGAAAAAGCATTTTCCCTAAGGAAAACCTTAAAAAGAAAACAGGACTTTATTACTAAATATTTTATATAGTTCTTGAAATTATAATAGATGTAAGGCCTTTAACTTAAAGTGTACTTAGAAAGACAAGTGAATAGACAGTCATACTTCAGGCCTCACCAGGTGCTCTGATTCCTTCTGTAATGTGAGAAGCAATTCCATTTCCATGCAAGTGCTTTTCTGTAATCCTCTTCTGAGCAGAGACTACCAATTGTTACAAGCTGCATAGTCCCTTGTCTATGAAAACAGAGAATATGAGAATATTCTATAGCCTATACCTGGAATCTCAGTAAAATACAACTTCATGATGTTGGGTGATTTATATCACATTCCAACAGGCAAGAAAATTGGCAGGTTTTTGTGACACTTTTTATCACAAGCAGCTGCTGGAAATAAAAATAGATGTAATAGAAGTTTTATAATCAGGTACTGGTCAGGATGCAATTAATGCTGAATATCCTCTGCCGTAGACTGCCCTGACTTCATGTGTATGGAGAGCCTTCCCCTCTGTCTTCTGGTATCTTATTAACTGTGGAAGGGTTTGCTTATAATTTTGCAGAAACTATTTCAGCAGCATAATGTTAAAAATACCACCTGCACTGCACTTTCTGTCCTATTTGTAAAGTGCTGACACCTGTGGTGTGTTTAAGTCCCAGCAGACCATTATAGAAATACCTCCATGGATGTTGGTACTGTCACAACTGATTAGACTACCAGAGGCAGCCTGATAATATGTGAGCAGCAAGCTGCAACCAGGTGAGAAGTTGCCCGCTGCACTGAGGACATGGTTTTCCTTTGCTTGGCTTATTGGACAGGCAAACTTTTAGCAGTTTACCCAAATCAGCTGCATTTGCCCTGCTGCCCTACAATTGCTAATAAGTAAAACTGTGCAGCTCAGTGGCATATTATTGCAAGAATTCAATGTGTCACTTAAAGCCACACTTCAGTCAGCAATAATTCCTCTAATTTATTTGGAAAACGCTTTTGAGATATTTGACTTCTCTATAATTAGTCTTCTTCCTACAGCATCCTGTGATGTCTGAAGATGGATGCTTGCTGCTTTCTAAGCAGGCATGTACCACTAGAGGTTGCCATACACCTCACTAATTAAAGGCATGCACATTTAATGTTAAATGGATTTATAGAACTACTAACCTCCTTTTTCCTACTCTGTCACCACACCTATTCACATGCATGGCTGTGGACTGTTTAATACAATATATCATTTGTACCTCTCCCCATTAGATGGCAGAAAAGTAGGAACTTAAGAGAAATGTCAAAATATACCACATAATTGTATCGATGCAATTTTTGCTGATTCCTTTGGCTATCCTAGAGAGTTAAATGGGAGTTAGAGGAAGAGAGGAAATAAAAGGATTTTGTCATTCTCATGGAAGTCCACTGGGATAAGGAAAAAGAGGCCAGCTAAAAGGGACTGTATGTTAGAAGATCAGAAACTTCTTTGGCTTGTGTAGTCTGGGTCATGACAGTATAGTGCATTTTATGTGAATATCATCCTAACTCTGCTGTACCTTTGTTGTCAGAGTGAAGAGTGAGTTATGTGCAACCAGCCATACTGATCCTGCTGAGTGTTTGTAGGAAGCAGAGTTCCCAAGCCTAACTGTCACTGATCAGCTAGCCTGGAAGCTGCGGGTGGTGAGGGATGGAAGATATCCTGGAGCATGATGCTGAGCTTCAGAGTAACACAACGTTACTTCTGAGCGGCCTTCAGGAATCTCAGTTCCATGGGACCAGAGGGAAAGCCTGGAGCTAGGAAGACTTACCCGTACCTACACTGTGAGGCTGTAACTACAGGCTGCATCAGCCTCTCCTTGATTCCTGGGAAGGTTATGGAGCAATTAATCCTGGGAATCATCTCCAGAGGCATGAAGGACAAGAAGGGGATTAGGAGTGGAGTCAGCATGAATTTATAAGAGGGAAGTGTGCTTAACCAACCTGATAGCCTTTATATTAAATTTAGTAAGACTTTTTGCACTACATCCTCATAGACAAACTGGTGAAATACTGGCTAGGTAAGTAACCTGTGAGGTGAACTGAAAACAGGGTGAATTGCTGGGGTCAGAAGGTTGTGATCTGCAGTGTGTAGTCTAGATGGAGTCCAGTCGCTAGTGCTGTACGCCAGGGAGCAAGAATGGGTCCAGTTCTGTTTAAAATCTTTATTTTTGATCTGGCTTAAGAAGCTCTTTCCTTTAGAGCCATACGTCTTTGTAATGTCCCCCAAATTATTTGTTGCAATGCTTGACCTTCTAGTTTTCTTGAACATAATTTATGCCCACCTTTTTATAGGCACCTTGTAAGCACATATAAGTGTCATGTTGTACTGTTCTTATGCAAAGCAAGCTTACCCCCCCATACTTTCTCCTACACTTGGTGCTTTCGTAAAATTTGGGAGAATGAGGAAATCCCTAAATTTTCTCACGTGTCACCGTGTTCTGTAGAATGATGGTGACTCTGAAATGCCCGTCTTGGGGAGCTCCCTGCTTCCCAAGCTTGAGTTTGAAACAGCAACAACAAAAGTAAATTCAAAATAGTTTCATGTCCATCATCAGCTCCTTAGTGGTAAGTCATAGCAATGTGGTTTGGGGCTTGGCTGTGCTTTTGGTTTTTGTTTTGTTTTCTAACTCCAAACCTAAACTTCCTTCAAAACGAATCTCATAGAAGCAGAAAACACTGAGTTGGCCAGGCGTTTACTAATTCAAATAGGTCAGTAAAAGAAAAGAAAAACATTTATGTAAGGGAAAGATGTGTGATCTGAGTTGCCTATTAGGGGCCACTGAACTGAAAATTCTGGAATTATTAGCACGTGGATGTGGCAAGATCAGAATTTACCAATTGCTTAATAAAATTTCTTAGCCGTGACAGCAACAGGGTGTAATTGCTGGCTTGAAAATCGTTAGACTTCTCGCACAGCAAGGTAAACAAATTGCTCTCAAACGTTGCTGTTACGCTGTCTGAGCATTCTGGTTTTCCTGTCTATTATTTTTATGCCTGCAGTACAGCTGAGAAGCTCTTTAAAATACAGTGTCTCATTGCATTTGTAAACAGCAGTGGGACGGTCATGGCAAGCAACGTGTGAATGGAGTTACCCAAACCAAAGGTGTTCCTTAGGGAGCAAAGCTTGGGGGGAAAAATGCCAGGCTGCTGCATGGATCCTTCCAAGCTGTTTGATTTGTAATTTAGTTCTCATTTAAGTAATAGGAAGAGAAGGAGTTGCTTCTGATACCAGATTCTCATTTCCAAATGGATGATAAGACTTCCGAATAGCAGGCACTTAGAAACTTTAAATGGGATGTTTGATCCAAGCAAAAGATATTCAGTGAAGGGGAATTATGCCTTCTTTAGGTCTTTATGCCTTCTTTGTTACAGCAGAGGAACAAAGTTGGCAATAGTCATTTTTTAAATATAAATTTTCCTGTTAATCATTTTGAATTTAGAGGGGAGTGAATTTAGGGGTCGTGGAGCTCTTTCACTTTCTGAAAACTTGTATTAAAAACTTGTATTTCAGAAGTGTCAGCTTTTGTAATAATGGAAGAGCATTGTAATATAATTAAGCTGTCAGAGCTAAACTGTAATAACCCAACCTATGCTTTTATCAACACGTAGCGTGGAAACTCTCTCCTGTTTCTTTTAGCAGTTCTCTGTTGCAACAAGGTATTTATGTTGCTTGGAGCTATGTGGTCTTGAGGATGCTTTAAGACCTGTAGGTTGGTGTAAAACCAAGCACACTGGGAACCTGGGCATTCGTAGCAGCTTTTTCATGCCACTGTGAGTGAGATCAATAGCCAAGTCTTTTATATCCTGGGTTCAAATCTTAATTAGGGCATTAAATTAAGCCTCAGCTTACTCATCTCTTATTCATAACAGAGAAGTGTCCATAATAGGAAACCCTGGAGAAAAGAAGCTGTGGATGATTTTGTACCAGCGTGTGTGTCAGGAGACTCTTCAGAAGCCTAATTATATAATAATAAAAGATTAAACTCCAAAAGAGGGTCTTCAATGAGTGTCCTGCAGTCAGAGCTGTTAAATATTGAGCCTCCTCTCAACATCAGCTTTTCTTTCCCCTTATCCCACTTTTTAAGGAAAAAGTGGAAGAAATGGAAGGTAATCAGTAGTTTCACTGGACAAGTGGTACCTGCTGCTGCAGATGCTGTGAGGGGAATAGACACAGGGCCTGGCTTCTGAGGATGAAGTGTAGATGTCTGCTCTGGGCTGTGCAAAAGGAAAGGTAACTATTTCCTCTGCTTCTGCATCTCCTGTGAATTGTGCTGGAAGGAAATATCCTTAATGAACGTAAGAGCTACAGTAGGACTGGGTTCTTTTCCAGCCGTGAGGAAGGCATCTTCCTGTGCTCTCAGCTTCACGGGGCCTACGTGCCAATCAGCTAGTTTGGTTGATTTTGTTCATTTGCCTAAAGGAAGAGGAGAAAGACCTGTTCATCCTAGGAGATAACCCTTGTCCTATAATGCTCTGCCTGGTTAATATATGTAACTTTGAAATATTTGTGGTTTTCTGTGGTTTTCT
The DNA here is from genome assembly GCF_000705375.1 of Tinamus guttatus. The sequence continues at coordinate 133,053 of NW_010583642.1, read as the reverse complement.
GTTCTTTTTTGTTGGATTGTTTGTTTTTTTCCCCATCACATGGCTGTCCTTTGCTTCGGTGGTATTTCCCACATACTGCATGCCTGTAGACTTTTAAAGAAAGCCTCTCTCCAACCTAGATGGCCACAGATTCTGTTAGCTGATATAGCTTAAAAATAAAAACTAAAATCCTCAAAGACACTTGGCTTTTAATGGTTCTTGCATTTGAAATAGTCCTTGAAGCATTAAGAACCCTGTCCTTGAGCTTAAGAACCCACTCATATCTAATCTGGATATAAAATAATATTCTACTTCTGAGAGCTACTGCAGGATGAGAATGTTTTGGGTGTTCTTCCCCCCTCACACGGTGCAGTGTGTTATAAAAACAGGATTATCATTTTTGTTCGCTGTTCCAGAGACGCTCTGAAAATGGCTTTTCAAAAAGGGACCTTCTTGATATTGTCGTGTTCAAAAAAATGTCTGAAAAAAATAATTTTTCTCTGGAGACTATTAGGAGCAGAAGTCATGTGCACAGCAGGATACTCAAAAATTTTTGCATCCACTCTTCAGCCTTGACTTTTTGGTAGTTTTGGTTTGTTCTCTCGTGAGCTGTTTGCTGGCACAGACACACTGCTCTATTTGCAGTTGCTTTTCATGCTCTTTATTGTCCGTTGTGTTGCTGATGCTTCTTGTAAGTAAGAAGTTTCCAGAACCTCTGGAGAGGCTTTAGTTGGGATATAGAAAAAATATACAAAGATGTCAAGGGTGTTAAACAAAAGAAACATATGCTGGCCTTCTTAGTAGCTTTCTGGCCTAGATTAGCTGTGGGGAAGCTTATAAGCTGATCAGCTATTCCAAAATTGGGAGATGTCACCACAATTAGTGGAAAAGGCTGTGATAAAATGAGGAGAGACTAGTTAAGAGAAGGGAAAAGAGAATATTAGCAGCAAATGTCGAAGTAGAAGGTAGCGAAGTAGAAATGCAATTGAGTTAATTTTTGAACCAAATGAAGTATTTTTTATTTTTCATTGAATGTAGTTGTGCTTAAATATTAAAATTCCCTTTCATGCTTTAGCTCTAGCAGCAGAAAGAGGTGCGCATGCGACACGCGGTTGGTGTGCTTGCCTGGGAGCAGCATATGGAGGCAAGGTTTTAGGCTGATATCAGCTGTTTCCAACATGGAAATATCATTGAACTTGGTTTAAGCCTGGTGGAACCTGCTGGGGATTTTGAGTGGGCACCTGGTTGGACATTAATACCCTCGCTGCCCATCTGGTGTAAGCAGCCCAGTGCCACATACCATTAGAGGTGCTCGTGTTCCTGGAGATCTCCCAGATGGACAAGCCGGCAGCTTATCTTGACATGCGTTGGATCTATGCAAGAGTATATCCCGGCAATACCTGGCTTCTGAGTAGTTCCCCTCACCCCGAGGGGGATGTGGGGTGAGATTGGGTTACGAGTTGTTTGGGATGGGGTCTGGAAGGGGTTGTAGCTCAGTGGCCTCACTTCAGTTTCCTCTTTCCGTGTCTTCTGCACTGGCTTACAGAGTGAGCTGGAGCAAACTGTTGCTTTTCAGATGGAAGAGCGGAGGTGCAGGTACCATGCTGAAAAGCTCTTCAAGTAGGGAAATTAATTTTTGTTGTTGTTGTTTGTTTGTTTTTGTTGAAACCTAAAAGCTTTTAAAACCGTTCATCTTGCACGTCTGTTGCTGTTGCAGAGGAAGGAGTTTGTCACCTGTAGTGTTCTGGCCATTGTTATCTCTGTTGTGGGCCCCCATATTGTCCTGGGCACCAGTTACCATCAGTTACCTGTTGCAAAATTGCTTTGCAAGGACTTCCCTCCTCCTTGCTTTGTTTTTGTTCTTAAGAGCTAAAGTGAAGAGGCATGATCCGTACAGCAAGGTTACCTCCAATCGCAAATACAGGTGGGTTAGGCATTTCCCACATCTGATTTACCTGGGATCATTTTATAAATGTTCAGTTCTTTGAAAACATCTGAATATTTGAAGGAGAAATATTTTTCATGGAATCGTGTTTGGGATTTTTGGTTTCATTTGCTATTTTGCCACCGCTTACAGCTTGACTTTTGCTAATGTGCCATGGAGTTGAAAATAACCTGGCAATCAAGTGGGATATATTTATGAGAGGAAACTCACTGGTAGCAAAATGTGGCATTGCTACCAATGTCTATGTGACTTTAGCAAGGTCCAGAAGAAAAGTCAGTATACAAATTTACTGCATTTTTTTCCATATTCCCAAGGAAATTGAACGGTTTTCTCCTTATTCCCCCTTTCTCTTCCTGCTTAGTGTCCCAGGCCCCAGCAGTTTCCTGGTGGGACATTTACCTCTCTTTCCTATTGAATCATATTGAATCTAGCACTTGCTATTTTCACATGAGAGCTCATATTTTTTGTATCTGCACATTATAGGTCTTGCATTTTAAAAAATGTGTCCTGTGATATTAAATTGCCTGGATTTTCTGAGAAAAAAAGGCAAGGGGAAATAAAGAATTTACACAGTCATTTAGAAACTACTATTTGCTATTCTGGTAAAACCTTAGAAACTACAGTCTTCTCAGTTGGTTTTGAATGAGATATATTTATAGGAGGGTGTTCTGTAACTGAAATAAAGATGTGACTCAGGATAAGGACTTGCTCGAACCTGTCTTTTATCTTCCCTTGCAGCCTATTTGGCTCCTTAGCTGTTTTTTGCAGATACAACATGTGCAGCTTCCTTTTTAGAAATTTTCTCTTTGGGGAAAGATTTGGAGAAAGGTCTAAATAAATGCATGAATAATGCTGCAGTTTATCTTTGACAAACTAAAATTGTATTATTGCTATAATGAAAGATTAATAATGAAACAAAATATATCGATTATAACATTTTTTCTTGTAAGACTGCTGCTTATTTCACATTCAACTAATGCCGTTATTTGTGCATGTCCGGTGTCTTCAAAGATTTGCAGTTCAGTGAACTCATTTCTACCTCCCAGTGTGTAGAAGCAGGATAGATACGAGGAAAGGAGTAACTGTTGGAGAGGAAAATAAACCGGTTACTGATAAAAATTCCTATAAACTGAGTCAGACCCTTCCAAAGAGCAACCCCCTTCAAAGAGCTTTTTCCTTCTACCACACATGAAAATCTTGAATTTTGATTCCATACTTCGACAGTCTATTTGAAAATACTTAACATCATTTAGGAGGATAGGATAACTTTGTATGGAATTCCTGCATCTACAGATACTTCAGTTAGGGCATTTTCCATCACCATATTCTTTCAGCATAATTTGCATGGCTCACAGGAAGAATATGGAGCTTTAAAACGTCTGGCACTTTGAATGGAGAATGAAACAAACAAAAAAACAGATCAGGATTTAACAACCCTAATGTGCATCAGGTCTTTGTAACTGTTGAATGACTCAATTTTTTTAATGGTAATGGCCTTCAGTAAGTTTAGGAAAGAACTGGCTTTTAGGTAAAGCAAATACACTTAGTTCTGCAGTGAATAAATAAATTTGCCGTGAAGCTGTGTAGAGACATGTTCCTCTAACTCATTAACTGTGCACTCGAGTTTCTGCGAGTGCCACAATTTACGCTGGGCTCGGATTAGAGCGGCGTTGCGAAACGCGGGGCTGCTCAGAGGGGCTGTGCCGAGGGGGATCCGCAGGGGCTGCTCTCCCGATGGGGATGCTCCACTGCCGAGACGCTGCAGACCCGTGGCTTGCGCAGGGCTACAAATGTCTGCAGGCAGAGCCGGGTAGCAGGCGTCTCCCAGAGCCCTCCATGGAGTTTAGGAGCTACTGGAAGTGTCTGGGCGAAGGATGTCAGTGTAGAACATTCCCATAGTCACATTTCTGAAGCTGCCAGAGATGCTTTCCAAAATCTTGTGCATCTGCATGATTAAAGCTTTCATTCTTTGTCTCAGACTTGAGCACTCTATCTTCCTTCTAGCCCTTTATATCTTTATTTGTATGGTCTTCAGTTCCTTGTGTCAGGTTTTAATATGCAAACTTTGGTTCTTTTCGACAGAACTTCATTTGCACAGAGATAATTTGGCCTCTCTGCATAAGAATCTCATATATCTATCACTTGACCCTGCAGTCTAGCAAATATGTGAGGATATCTCCAAAATTTGTTTATTTTGCATTTCCTTGCTGGCCTTCACAATATGCATAAAGATAATATTGCTCTCATAAGCCTTTTGTGTACATTTGGCTGGTGCTGTGGCAAAGTGCTTCTTCGGGGCATGGGAACTTATGGCTGTGATGCATTATCACAAATAATTGCTTCCTAACTCTGAAATAATTTTCATGCTTCTCTGTTTTGAGCTCTTATGGCACCTTTAACCCTATGACCTCCACACTGCTGTTTTGCAATAACGTAATTAAAAATCCTGTCATCACGCTGTGCTACAAGATACAAATTTATTGATTATTTCTCTTGCCTCACAAAAAAAGGCCCCAAAAAGTGAAGTTTTTTGCTGCTTTGTTTTTAGAAAGTTCATTTATTGCTTTTGAATTTAGGCAAGGATCAAGGAGGATGGGGGCCACCAGTGAAGTAGGATCAAGTCAGAGATTACTAAGAATTGATGTGCACAAGTCTACGGGATGTGAGTGTGTTGAGAGCTGACCTATGCCATTGCAAGATATACATTTTAGATTTTTTTTTTGAAAAGTTATAGAAGGAACGTCCCCAAGGACTGGATAAAGACAGAAAGAGAGACATCTGGGGACTTAAGGGCTGGACTGTCTCCCTTGAACCCTTGGGAATACCCTTGGATCCAAAACTTCTCGGAAACCAGTTCTGAGTACAAGAAAGAAAAAGTGATTAGTAACAGCCAGCATAGATTTATCAGAAGTAATTTATGCTTGACCTGCAGTGATAAAATGACACAGTCTGCGGATAAGAGAGTAGTGGTGAAAGTTGTCTACCTTGCCTGTTGTCAGGCTTTTGACCCAGTCTCCCTCAGCATATTTGAATTATAGTCCAGGCAGATGGACTCAGTGGGTGAAAAAATACCCGAATCATCAGGTTCGCAGAGTGGTGGTTAATGGTTCCTACTCCACCTAGAAGCTCGTTACAAGTGGGGCTCCTCAGACATCTGTGCTGGAACCTGTCCTGAGCAGCGTGTTGTTGTGTGAGCTGCAGGAGGAGGCCGAGTGCCCCTCCATCGCTTTTGTGGGTGACCCCAAACTCCAGGGGAGCCCAGGGCCATGGTTCAGGAGAACGTTGGATGGGGCCAGCAGGAAACTCATGGAGGTCAAGAGGGACAAATGACAGTAATGGTAGAGGTGGAACTGCGTGGCTGGGGGTAGCTCTGCCAAACTGTCCTGGGGGTCTTATTACACACAACAGTGAGAAGGAGCCCGCCATGTGTCCTGGCAGCCAAGAAGGCCAGCAGCCTGGTGGACAATATAAATTTATCTTCCATAGAAGAAGTACCTTCCAACCTCAGGCATTCTGTGAGGCTGTGGAGGGATGATGAGGGAGAATGGTCAGAAGTTCATAGAATCATAGAATCGTTAAGGTTGGAAGGGACCTCTGGAGATCATTTAGTCCAACCCCTCTGCACACGCAGGGTCACCTAGAGCACGTGGCACAGGGCTGCGTCCAAGCGGGTTTGAAGATCTTCAGAGAAGGAGACTCCACAACCTCTCTGGGCAGCCTGTTCCAGGGCTCTGGCACCCTCACTGCTAAGAAATTTTTCCTTAAGTTCCTGTGGAACTTTTGGTGTTTCAGTTTGTGGCCATTACCTGTAGTTCTCTTGGTGGCCAGCAGTGAAAAGAGGCCGGCCCCATCCTCCTCACTGCCTCCCTTGAGGTACTTCTAGACACTGCTCAGGTCCCCTCTCAGCCTTCTCTTCTCCAGGCTGAACAGGCCCAGCTCCCTCAGCCTCTCCTCATAGGGCAGATGTTCCAGGCCCCTGATCATCCTCGTGGCCCTGCGCTGGACTCTCTCCAGCAGCTCCACATCCCTCTTGTCCTGTGGAGCCCAGAACTGGACACAATACTCCAGATGCGGCCTCACCAGGGCTGAGTAGAGGGGCAGGATCACCTCCCTCAACCTGCTGGAGATGCTCTTCTTAACATTCCAGGATCCCTTTGGCCTACTTGGCCACGAGGGCACACTGCTGCCTCATGGGCAACTTGTTGTCCACCAGGACGCCCATGGAACACATCCTTCTCTGCAGAGCTGCTCTCCAGAAGGTCGCTCCCCAGCCTGTACTGATGTTTGCGGTTAAGTTGACCCAGGACATCATTCAGCCTTGAAACAAGGGGAGCTAGAGATATGGGACAAGGGAGTAGAGATATGCAAGGAGATCTAACATCAGATGAAAAATCCTGCTAACTGAAATTGGCAGGAAAAGAGAGGAAAACGATTTAAATGCTTTGCTGTTGACATCCCCAATGCCAACTTTGGTAGCATGCAAAAGAGCTTACCTGTGCTCTGAGAGGGGCAATAGCCCTTCTCTGCCAACCCCTAAAAACCTTTCTTTTGATTCAATGTTGTCATTTTTTCATAGTATTCTTGGTCCTAAAAAACAAAGCAAAAAACAGAACAATGACAAAAAGTACTTTTAGATAGTTTCTCTCCTGGTTCATCAATACTACATTTGTTACCTCGTAAACAGAGTGAAAATGAAAACTTCTGGCCAAAATTATAATATTATGCAATGTTTCACTTTTGTCAAGAAGGCAAATACATTTGCATTTGTGCTGTTTATACCATAAAAAAGAACTTTAATAGGAAGTCATATTTTAGCCAGAGAATAAAGCAACTGTTCTCGTCTTTAGGCATCTTTAGGTAACGTTAAGTGTAAATCCTAGTCTCCCTGCTTGTCTACTGGTAACCTGGATGCTGGCTAACATGTACTAAAGTTTATACGCTTATACTTCTATTATTTATCTTTTAAAAAAAGGATTTTGTGTTGGCTTTCCTGTAGAGCCATATTGCAACAAAAGAGTCTGTTTGTGTGTTTTTTCAAGTTCTGCTGCAGAAACAATATGACCTAAATATTTAATCAGGCTTAGCAAAATTGGCTTTTTTTTATGACTGGAGATTAATCTTATTTCTCTGAGATAATACATGTGGCATGTATGTCCTGAAGACCTTACTTTTTCTAAGTAATGTTAAAAGATTTATAGCCTTCTTAAAATCTGGCTGGCAGTGAGAGATTGTGAATAACAATTACTTAAATATTCACATTGGAAATGTATTTTCTTTTGAATCCTGGGTATGCGGTTTCAGAGTATACTGAATTTACTGAGAAGCTAGTGGATACTGTCTATTAACTGACTACTCTTCTATTTCATTCTCAAATTTGCTTCACTTCTGCATTAGAAGAGCTGTTGACTTGTCTCTTTTTGTCTTTGATATATTTAGCATTAAAACTTCAGCTGGCTTGAATGTAGAAAATACCTACTTTCTGTTGGGTAAGGAAGGTTTTAAGAGGCTTTGCATGTGCTTCTTGGTACTATTGTCTTGTTTAAGAAAATGCATCTTGTACAGAATTGAAAAGAGTTAACCTTGAACTGAGTTCAGAGCCAGGGGGTTCTTCTCGGAGCAAGGCAAAAGTCCCATGTTTCATGCATGGTCCTCAGGAGACTTCCAGACCCTCCAGGGAAGCCAGGAAAGCTGAAGGAGGCCAGTGGTTCACGCACAATAGTACAGGTATGCAGGTATATTGAGGGTGAGAGTGTACATACATATATGTAGAGAGATACATATTTTAAAATCCTATAGTATTTTAATGTAGTCTGGAGATGCTTCTGTTTAGCCTGAAATACATGCTGAGGGTTTCTGAGGTATCTGTTATCTTGTGTCTGTTCCTCTCCCTGTTTTTGCTGCGTTTGCCCACCAGTGCTAAGCTGTCCTCCCTGCCATCCCCTTGCCTCTAGGCAAGCTTACAAAACGCCAGCATCAGGGCAGGAAAGATTTTCACAGTTGCCAGAAACTCCAGTAGAAAGATGACGTGAGTAGGTACTTGACAAGGTAGTTAACAGGTCTGTCCATGGGCCTCAGGTTCTCTGTGCTGTCTATTATAGCCCCCCCTTTTTTTTTTTAGGTATGTTTTTATAAGGTATAGGCACCCGTTTTTACATGTTTTGTCAGATGCTGCCTTCGAGGTTCTCAAATGAGCATTTTCTGTGTTGCTTTTGCTATTTTGTTACCAGAAGTCAAAAACTCCAAATATTGATCGGGTCTTACCTCTTGTAAAGGGTAACCTTTATAAGAAAGAAATCATCTATTCTTTTTCTGGAGTGGTATTTTAGTAAAGTATGAGCTGAAGTCCTCAAGGTGAACAGAAAATATAAATAGTGTGCAGGTGCATGCATGTTTATATATATTCATATTATATATGTGCACAAATATGCATGTGCACACACACCATCTACCAAATTTCATCTTAATTTTCTGTAATCTTTTCTTCTCAAACTCTTTGGTACTGTAGTAGTTAAAGATTGTCTTTTGCTCTAAAGGAAAAGTAGTATGCCCAGTGAAATGCTCTGGAAGCAAAAAATTCCATTATATTTAACTATAGCTGTAATAGCTGCCAGAACATTAATTTCTGGCGTACAAAATAAGTCTTCTTTCAAACTCATGATCCATGATTAACTTAAATCTGCATATCTCCTGAGTGAGTTAAGCCTTGTTTTTGTTTGGATTTAGCTTGGGTTTTTTAATAGTGGAAATCCTTCCTCTGTCATTCAAGGTAAGCTATCCTGGTTACGTGGCGGTGGTGTGAGATAATAAAGATGGTTTGGGGTTTGGGTTGCTGTTGGCATCAGTTTAAAATCACGCCTTTGAGTAAACAAGTTCAACTCTAAATACAGGGCTGATCCTGCCCTCGTTACTTGAAGCCCTGGGAGGGAGGTGGTAGCCGGGACAAGCGGCGCCGGTTCCTGAGCTGTCCCACCACGAGGCTTCTGGGTGTCCTCTCCTCCTCTTGAGTGCCCTTCCCATCATCATCCTCACATGCCTGGGACTGAGTCTGCTTTGGGGGCTTCGTGTCTGTGAGACGTTTGAGAAGAGATTGAGAAGATCAATTAAACATAAATTAAGTATACATGTTTATATATGGAAAAGATCTGCCAATGAACTACCAAAAAGGGCTGTGTGTTTCTCCAGGTTCAGAGCAAAGGTAAGCACTTGTATCAAAACTGAAGTGAAAGCAGGAGCAAGGTGGTGATGAAGTCTTGGGTTGGGGCTTCACTGGGTGCACCCAGGATGGAACAATCATGGCACTGATTGAACAATCAACGGCTCCGGTTAGTTTATTCTCTGTTACACTGTGTGTGGGAAGACATCCTGTGTGTCAGTGCCAATAAGGTCTCTTACTCAAGAGTATTCAGTGTTAGTGAGTATGGAAGTTACATATTTTTGCAGTTACTCCAGAGCTTTTCCGTGAAAACGATTGCAAAAGCTTCGTCGTGAGGGAGCTGACCAGGTCTGAAGAGTTGCAACTCTGTTGTGACCGAGCACCTTGGTTTAAGAATTGGAATTAACTTCTGGGACAGTGTAGAGGGGAGTGTTGTAGGTGGCAGAGCATTTCACAGAAAGCCCTAATTGCATATGACTATTTTTCCCCCTAAAGTGACGTGTCAGGTTTTGATGAGTCAGTTAAATTTTTAAAGGGAAACATTTTAAATCAGGTCCAGACGCGTACATTTATGTTTTCATGGTATATTGAGAGAGGTAACAATGCTCCTAAATGCTATCAACCACCAAAACAAAATGCAGTTACTGGTGTCTCTAATGAGTGAGGTTTGGCAAAATGCCTTTGCAGTCCTGACCAGATCTGTGTATGCCACCAGCGAACGGGTCTTGCCACACAGACGTTCGATTGCATTAGCTTTCCTAAAGGAAAATGCCTCTCTCTCTTCTCTGTCTCTCTCTCTTTTCTTTCAGTTATACCTGCTGCCACTTGCAGAGGTATGTCTATGTCTTGGACAAACTGTATTTCCCCCCCTCGCACTGCTCGACGCTGCAGCATTGCTTCTCGAGCCTCAGTGACAGTGGAGAGGAGCTCTTGTCTTTAACTTGCTCTCACATTCTCAGATCCTATGCTTCCAGGTTATTAACCTCTGCTCTCCCTTTACTGCATGCTGCATGCCCCGGGACTGCTCTTTGCATGCTTGGAGCCGACGGACGCAAACCGCGGAACGGCTAAAGGGGACGGTTTGCATCTGTGAGGTGTCTGTGTTGTGTGTCCGAAAAATGCGGTGGAAATGGGAATTTGATCTTCTTTTTTTTTTTTTTTTTCAGTTCTACATACTTTTATTGAGCTCACTTTATGGAATTAATGGGTGGCCTTTGGAAGTTTTCACTGCTTTCTGTGTTGGGATCAAAATATATTAACCTTTTCCCCAAGATGTGACTTAAGAACTGTGCAGTGCAGACACTAATGCAGTTTTCCTGCAGTTGCTGCAGAGACATAAGTTGCCCTCTGATGCTTCCCTGACACGTTGTTACAGTAGCACCATATATATGTCACTATGGGAACTATAGAACTTTTTCCCTCAAATTCATAAATCGGCACGGTACTTAGTGATAAGTTAGACAACTGCCCTTTTTTTTTTTTTTTTTTAGTACATGCTTTTTCAGTTCTGATTATTCAGAACAATAGTGATAATCCATCAGCACAAAATAACCCTATATAATCATTGTTCCTGATGTAGAATTATAGATGCTGCTCAGAAATCATAAAATAGCAGGAATTTAAAAATAAATTTGACTTACATTACCCAAATGTTTTCTCCAAGGATTTTGCTCTAAGAAAAATGCAACTTTTACTATTTCGCTATTGATGCTGTGGATAATTTAATGTTTTAACCAATATGCTAGCAGTTTTAAGGAAACAAGTTAAAAATTGCATGACAAAATTAACCAGAAGATGGAAAGCATCCAGAGTGGAAATGTAGCTTCCCAGTGAAGCCAGCATGCAATGGGAACAGACCACACAGTAAACATAAGTAAAACCAGCTTGATTGTCGGGGGAAGAAAATATGGCATGTGAGCTGAACTAGCTCTTTCCGTACAAAAGAAATTTTATAGTAGTGCAGAATGATGGGGAGTTGCACTCCCGGGAGATGAAAATCTAGTTGCCTCAGAGCCGTCCTCTGGGTTCATTTGGTGCAGCATTAAATTGAGGAAAACCCTAAAATTCCAAAAGTCATGAATAATGTGAATAATGATAGTGAATAATAATAATAATGAAGACAGTGAGCACAGGACTTGCATCCAAGAAGGAATGTTACTCATGTAGGAATGATATACTGGAGACATAAAGGGAGAGGCTAAGTTATTCCAGCTTGTTGACACGTAGTTTTGGTAACTCTACTGCGGAAGCGCTACAACATTACTTGGCAAAAGCGTCCCTGGAGGATGAGATATTCCATCTTTCAGAAAGCTGGATGGTGCAGCCGCTGGGGTGCGTGGTTTGGACCAGGGCTCACACAGGTGGCAAGAAGAAACCGAAGGAAAAGGCAGTTCCCAGTCACAGAAGGAGCGTTTCCAACATCTTGCCTCAAACCCTTGCGATGCCCCATGCGACAAGGGTGTTTTCAGCATCCCTGCTGATCGCTCGAGATGATTTTGCTAGATTTGATGGGGGTCCAAGTGGCAGAAGGTGCTGAGCGTGCACGCAATATGGTTTTACCACAGGGTTATAAAAGCACATGCAGAATAGAAATTACCATGAAATTGGCTCTCAGCACAGTCGGCTTTTTCTTGCAAACAGTAAGTGATGGCTGAATTGGGTAGCTGCGTTTTTTAAAATTGCCCTTTGTGAGGAGGTGGGGGAAGCTTCAGATTCTTAACTTGCACAATTTGTGCAGCATCTCCCTCACAAAATTAATGCTATTTAAAATAAATACAAATCTCTGGCAGCAACTTAGATTTTTAACCAGTTTAGAATTAAGAAAAAAAAATGAAGATGGTGAGAAAAATAGCATTGCTGATTAAGTGTAGTACACAGATTTATTTTCATAGATAGAGCCATAATTTATAGCTATTATTCTTGAGCTGTGCATCACTTGAGATATATTAAAATATTTCAGCCCGGCAGATTTTAATCTCTCTAGTTTGCTTTAAAAGCTGTGCTTTTATGAGATAAAAGAAGATTATTATTACATGCAGGGTTGTTTACATGAAAATTGCTATGCAGGAAAATATACAGGGAGCAGTTTTTATTAGCAGGTTTTGTTCTGTTCTGGAATTATATGACTTGGGAAGTGACTTGGGAAACCTTCCAGTCTGTTCAGCAAACTCAGCTACCTAAGTCTAGGTACTTCAATATAGTGGCATAATTGAACTGTCAAAAAAAAAAAAAAAGTTTTTTTATTTTTTCTTGTATGCAGCTGAATACCCACCCTGAATTAACTGTGAACAGCAAGGTTTTAATGCCCAATCACATCCCCTTTCTAAATCTCTTCGGGTTTCAGTCAATCCTGGGAAATGCTATTTGTGAATGAATCTGGCTCAGTTCACCCGCTAGCCAAGGTGGCTCCCCAGCCCCCGTCTGCTTTGGGATGCTGAACAAGTTAAGGACAAATTTATTTTCGTAGCCAGCTTGACACTGGTCGTGTGAAAGCAGGAATACATTTTCACTGCGCCTGGTAAATGGAGTAAACACATTTGGGGAGCAATAGAGCAAAACAGTCAAACTGCATGGATTCAGTTGAATTATGCTTTTTGCCCCAAAAAGAGAGACAAAGGAACACGATGTCAAATCTGTGTGGATGCCTCATTCTGCAGGTCCGTTATTCCTTAATAACGTCCCATGTCAGGATGTGGATTGCGGATTGAGCACAGACAGGAAAGGTGGCCAAGCGCTGTCAGCAGGGGCAAATGAAATATTTGTGTATCTGACTCGTGTTTTTAGGTGTTGGTCTCCAAAGGGAAGCCGGGGAGAAGTACAAAGCAGGAATATTTATTGTTGAACATTAAGTGAATTTTGCGTGGATTTGTGAACGGAGAAGCACGTCATTTATCTGGGATTGCCTCAGATGGATTTGTGTGGTGTGAGCATTTCTTTGCATTCGTTTTTTAAGCAGTTAATGTAAAAGTCCCACCATAAAATAAAAATAAAAGCGATTTTAAATCAAAAAATAAAAGAGATTTTAACAACTCATCGGCCTTACATGGGTTAGCTCAGAAAATACAGGACTGAGATGATGTCTTGAAGAAATCCCTCAGCCTGCTGAGATCTGGTCCTTCTCCACTGCCAGTTCAAGCACTTAGGGTTACTTGCTACTTCTGAAAATAGTTGGTACCAATTCTGATATTTCCCGCCTGTTCCAAGTAGGAAAGAGCATATATTTCTCCTTACATATTCTAAGTGTCATCTCCCATGGGTTAAGCTCCAGAAGTTGTTCATTGCTTAGGAGAATCAGAGCAGTATTGATAAATCAGCAAAACTGATATTTTTGCTTAACAGTTATCAGTTGCTTCCTATAGCATTGCTATTTTGGAAGTCAAAATATTAGTATGAAGCTGATTTATTAATATGAAACTAGTATGATTTTTTTCATAAAACTTCAAATATCAGCCATAAATGGTCATAATTTTCTAGGATGTGGGAAGCATGAAAATGTGGAATTGAGCTGTGTTCTGTTATAAGGCGGCTGTGAGGAATCAACAAGATGAGTGATATCATTTTCATCTGACCATATTTAAATGAAAAAGTCTCTATGTGCCATCAGCCCTTCAGTAGCTTTTGCAGACAAATCTGCAGGATGGAGCAGGGTTGGGTAAGGCGCCTTTCATCCATTTCGGAGTGAAAGCAAAAGACCTTGAACTGAATGGACGTGGGCAGATCAAAGAGAAACGATTTCCAGAGGTGACAAAATCTTCCTCTGTAGGAGAATTATGCCTGAAGTGCCCATGTCCTGTTTATTCTGTATCCAAACCATTTGTAGAAATGAAGCTCTAGGCTCAACAGATAGAGAAACTACTCAAATTCTTGCTTTGTTGCCAGATAATTCAAGAAATATCTATTAAAGAAGCAAAATAATTTGTGATATAGTAGCTGGACCTCCCCTAAAAGGTTTTAAAGTCTTAATGTTCCTACCCATAGTTTGCTACTCTTACTTTTTATGAGTAATCCTGCTTATGCCCTAACATTAGAAGTGGAATAAGGAAAATGGCAGAGTTCGCGCCTCTTGCAGTAGAGAAATAGCTTCATATATCACTGAAAAAACACTTATTCTTGGGGTGGTACTTAACAGTTAAAAATAAATTTTCTTTTTCTTCACAAAATTGATAGTTCTTCAATGCCTAAAAATCTTGGTAGATTTAAGTATCTCCCTAAAATAAATGATATTCCTTTTTGGCAAATACTGGTATAAGTGGAGTTGTTTGGGTGGTTTTTTTAAAAATTTTTTTTTGCTTGCTGTAAAAAAAAATTCAATAAGGGTCTGTACCTTGTCTCTAAAAGTGTCGTCTGATGAAGGAGGCAGGTCCTGCAGAGCCCTTTCCTTCCCGCACTCCTCTCTGCATCGCGCCAGGCCAGAAGGCAGAGGAGACCTGAATCGGTGCCGGTTCAGGAATGTCGCTATCATGGCACTATCGCGGTGTAGAATTAAGGGTTGGGAAATTTGGAAAATTTGGAAGTTTTCCTTTTTATCGGAGCGTATGTTGTTATTCCTCCAACTTCTCATGTAGATGTTGGAGATCCTGCTTTCTTGCCACAATTAGCAAAATCTTCCTGCGTGGAAAGCTCTGATTCGAGATTCAATTTGTTTTGAAAGTCGCTTTTGTGTGTGGTACAGTGCAGTAAGAAGGTTGAATGGTGGAGTGTCTGTTCTGTGACAGGAGGACTGTGGGATATGCAGGAGGAGGTTTGTCTGGAGCACAGATGACCCAAGCCCCGCGTGCCGCTTGCACCTCCAACCTAAGCCTTATCTAAGGGGTTCCCACAACTCTAAACGTAGTCACCTGCAGACTTCATCTTTCAAATTACTGGTGTTTCACTTTAAGACTCCAAAATAATCCTTTTTTTTTCCCCCAAGGAGATTAATATTTGTTATTTTATTTCCACCTTTCAAGAGTGTTACTGGTTGCTGTGGCATTAATTGATTTCAGTGCTTGTAATTTGTGCAATTTACACTTGTGTTGTAGGTAAATCAAACAGCTAGCAGAATTTAACTAATTAACTTAACAGAATTTAACTAATTAAGAGAATAAAAGCAATGAAGAGCAAAAATGGGCCAAGGGACAGAGAGCGAGTTAAGCTCCCCTGCCATCTCTTTGAGGATGCTGGTTGTTTGCTAGTATCAGAGCACTGGATTTCTGTAGAGCAGAGTGTGATTTAAGATGCAAACCCTTATCCCCAAGCTTCCTCTGAGGAGGTTCTGTATGGGCTCACACCCTGACCTTGGTCAGAACACGAGGCTTTCTGATGGGCTGTGCTGTGCACCAATGTATCCCTGTAATCCAGATCCTTTAATTATTTTCAATAGTTTAAAAAATAAATCCCAAACAATTCCCAATTTTTGTCAGAGGCCTGCTAAATTCTTACAGCTTAATGTTTTATTGCTTTTTATTTGTAATTTTTCATCAGCTGTTGGTAATTTTGTTGAAGGGTTTTTCTTAATTAAAGGAGGATTGTTTTACGCTCAATGTTGAGAGACTTGGCAGAGGGGGATTTTTTAAGAGTAATTCTATCACAAATTATTTGTCTTCATGTCGCATAGCAATTGATCAAGAACCCAGTAAGATATAAAATCAATGCTGTGGGTATTCAGTGGGTGAAAAATTATCTCTCTGGTAGGTCTCAAAATACACTTTAACTGGCTGATCATCAAGGAAGGGGGGTATATCTAGTGGAAACCCTTAGGGGTTACTTCTTTGCTCTTACTCTATTTAAAATATGTACTGAGGATGGCTTGGGGAGGAAGCAGTGAGGAATGAAAAGAATTGCTGTTATCAAAAAGCAGCAATCTGAACATGATGCAGATCAGCAAGGTGCATTTCCAGAGAGCTGTGTTTTTGGGGTAAGCCGTTTAGGTGGCATTTACTCTGAAAAGTCCTGGGCATTGCTAGGAATTTGTTCTGAAATGCTACGGGAAGCTGAAGGTAAAGGCATGGTCTAGTAAGGGGCACTTCAGTTCAATGGGTGAAAGGGTAATGCCTTGCAATAGCTGAAAATTGAAGCAAAACCAATGCAGACTAGTTCCTTCTTTTGACATGATGGGTGATTAATCGTTGGAATAGTTTAACAACGTTCTGCATTTCCCAAGACTGGAATTTTTAAATTGAGATTGCATATTTTCCTAAAAGATATGGCCAAGTCCGGCCACAGCTATTGCACTTGCAGGAGGAAGGAGTTGAGGGAATTCCGATGGCTTGTGTCAAACTGGCTGGTCAAAGTGGCTCCTTCTGGCTTTAAAAATCGGCGTTGCAGGCAGATGGCCACAGAGCGTTTTGTCGTTTTGTTTGCCTTGCAGAATTCTTTAAAAGACTTTTTGGATTAGAATTTTTCTTGCTAATCCAAATATTATCTTCCCAGGCACTATCCCCCAGGTGATCTGACCCAAATAGAGCAAAATAGCACAGGCTGTCAAAACATCACATTCTCATGCAATAAATAAATAAATAAATAAATTGAAAGGGAAGAAATTACAAGAGCTACTTTTTTTTTCCTATATATAATAGCCTTTATTTCTCCCACTCTGGTTTAAAAAAAAAATCACAGACATGATCTAGACACATTCTGCCACATTAGCATGTGAAACTACAACACATCTTGATCAGAAAAAATTGTTTTTAATTGAATGCTTATGAGCCTGCATTCCCAGGAGGCAAAGTTGGAACAAAACTACTTTCACACATTTCCATCATAGCAGTTTGTTGGGAGACTAGGGGGGTTGCGCTCAGACGTAATGTCTGGCAGCTAATCGGGATTTGCGGGGGGGAAAGAGGAGTCTTGTTCTTCTGTAAATATGTAAATAAGCTATTGTTTTGAGAAGAAAAAGAGAAATGTTCTAGAGCTTGCCTAAAGAGTTTAGGAGAATGCTAATAAAATTAATGTGAGATCAAATACAGTTAAATAGGTTTTGGAAATCAGAAAGGATTTATGATCATATGAGCCATTCTTCTGTTTAGACACCAAAAAACTTACTTAAATATTGCATTTAGTAGTTCAGCTCTGATATGTCATTGTAGTGGCCAAGTATTCGCTGTCTTGCTCACCTAGATGATGATTTTGTCCATTTCAGCTTTCCCAGGCAGTGTTGTATGAAGTTTGGCTAGTGAAGGCAACTTAGGAAACTGTAGTTAACTGCCTAAATATAGAAAGAAGTTCACTTAGAAAATAGCAAACATATGCTACTGATTCAAAACATCTTACAATTTGTTAAATTAAAGAGCAGATTCTCCCTGAAGCTACATGGTGACTTCTGCAGAAGTCCTCCTTATCACGCCAGCTTGCACATGGACGGGCTATAGCTGTGGTCCCAGCCCTGACCATGCTTGGGTGGAACTAGTGCAAAGCGTTGGCTACTGCTCGAGTGTACATTATTAATTGTGATTGAGATGTTCCATCCAGAGTGCCTAAAGTTACATATCAAAATGTATACCTATGTTTACATTTAAGTAGTATGGAATATCTACATCTTCCAGAGATGTGGTCAGCGTTGAATGGTGCATCTTAAAAACCCACCAGCACTGCCAGGTACTCTTAACATGATAGGGGCTTCCATTTGAAACGTGATTCAGTTGATGGGTTTTTGTGGGATGTGCTGTGTGGAGCTTGCTGTTGGGGGGTGATTTCTGCAAGCAAGGTGGTTCTGCAGGTGCTGCTTGGTTTCGGAGTGCCCGATGGCATGTTTGTTTGATAAGGCCTGTCTGTATCCAGAAGATAGACCTAGTAAAATCCGATATTTTGAGTGAAGCCAGATGTTCTCAAAGCAGATGTCATGATAGGTCCTACATTGGAGCAACAGAATGGAACTGCTTAGTGAAAATACTTGAGGGTTTTCCCTTTCCTAATTATTCATAGCTCCAAACAACGCGAGTCTGGAAATGCCCATTCTTCAGTGTTTAGTATTTTATTGATGCTATAAGCGATTAGCAGTTTCCCCTTGTGTTTCTCCTTCCAGGGAAGCTCTGGGTGGTCCTTCAGCCGTTCAGATTTCACGTCTGATCTGTGACTGCCCCGCAGCGAGGCCGCAGGAGGGACCCCCAACTCTGCGCTGCAGAGCAGGGGAGCTGGTCAAGCGACCCAGGAAACACGGACATTTTGCTTAAGAGCTCGCTTAAAGACTGGGGACCTGGCAGCCAGGTTCTTTCAGGCTTACCTAAATTATCCAAAACATTCTGGATCTGCAGAATTAGTAGATCATTGCAGGATCTGCTTCCTATGTTCTTTTTCTCTTCCCGGCTTCTAATTAGAACATCAGATTATGAGAACCGCAATTTTTTCTTACTTTTTGGTATCTCCATTTCTGACCGCAGCCTATTTGACTAAGAAATGCACAAGTGGGGGAAAAAAGGGAGAAAAAGAGGCATTTTTTTTCATCCTAATCCTCTAAAGGATTGATTTAAGTTGTCTAAAGAGGCTTTGGGTCCCTACTCTGCTGCAGGATGTAGGAGTAGAGAGCTGTGAGCTATTCTTAAGTGTTTTTGTTCTTTTGTGTTTATAAGCCGAATTTGTGAGAAAACATTGCGAATGCTCCCACTGCATCAGCCACAGATCAGAAAAAGCAGTGGGAGAGGAAAATAAGAGCAACCATGACTGGTTTCCAATGATGACTAATCCTGCAGCCCCAGTGTAACCTCCAGGGCAGCGATTAGCATTTAGCTTTTCTAAATGCTGGAAACATTTTCTGGGGCACCAGCCTAGCTGAAAACTAGTTTAATACTTGTGCGTTCATGGAAGAAGGTTTGAAAGTTTTGACTTATTGTTCCTGCCTCGTGTACGTTGTTATTTTAAATACCTATGGGTGCGTGGCACACAGTGTCACTTCACTTCCATGCTCTGGCATGGGGTTGGTGGCGCGTGGTCCTACCAAGCCCTGTGCCTGCAATGGGAGTTTGCCCTGCTGAGGTTGCTCTCTGGCTTCACAGAACAGTTTTATTTTTACTGCAAATCAATGTAGATGTCCAAGTGCTCCTTGGCAGAGTTTGGGATTTGCAGAAGACATTCATACATCATTTTGTTTGACTACATTCCTGTAATTAAGTATGTTGGTTACAATCTAAATATCTACAGCTTGGCTGAATTTGAAAGCATTTTAACTATCTTGGTGATTTCTTTGAGAGTCTCTATGCTACTGATATAGCTGATTGCCTTCTGCACATTGGTTTAGTATCTAAAATAGTTTTGGCCATGGATTAATCCAGATTACCCCAGCAGGTTCTTGGAAACTGGTTTTCGCATGCCTTTTGTTGTCATCTAGATGAGCTTGACTTCAAATGTATATTTGTACATGTACATTCTATGTGGTAGTCTGTATATCCCATTGTAACACAGGTTATATTCGCTCCCATGATCCAACTCCTTCCATTTGTTTCCCAAGGTGGAAGCGCAGTGGTATTCCAAAGGATCCAGGAAAGTTGGGCTTTCTTTTTGTAGCATGTAAAGGCAATCTGTTGATGTTTGCTTTATTGTCAGGCTAATTTTATTCTTGGAAGTGTTCTCTTGTCTTTGCAGAAGACACAGCGTGACCTGCAACATCATAGGATTTGTCTATTAGAAGAACATTTTTGGGGTGCATTTTTCAGGAATTTCTCATTTGATAGAGGCAGAGAGAATTGCACAAGGCAGTAAGGCGTATAAAACTGAGTGGGAGGTAAAGCACAATCTCTTTTCTCTGTGGGAATGAGGTTAATTTCCAAATAAATTGAAGACAATGTAAATTTAATTACTGTGTGACTTGAGGGATTGGGATTTTAGAAAAATATATCATGTTGGTTTTGAAGAGGGAAAAATATTGCAAAACTGTGAGTATGCTAGCATGAATCACGAAATCAAATCCGTATCGCTTTTCCCAGCAAACATGAGGTTGGTGAGTGTTTGTCTGAAGTCAATAAAATAATCTTTCTTCAGCATGACAAGTGTAGTAGCGAGCAAGGTAATTTAGGATGACTGTGTTTGTGGGAAATAGTAACTTTTCCTCCTGAAAAAGTAATGAGTAATAACATCAAAACATTCCCTAAAATAAAAGCTGCTTTCTGTTGCATAACAGACCCTGAATAGTATCTCCTGCTTAACTGAGGAACAAAGTGGAAAAACCTCGAGCACAGGCTGTGTGTAAGGATCTTGCTTGAGCTCTGCCAAGGGCAGGTTATGGGACTCGGGTAAGATGCATTTTGCAGAACAGGGAAGGGTGCTGGGCTTGTCATCCTGGTGGGACAAGCCCATGGCTTTGCAAACTGAATATCCCAAACACTGTTCCTCCTTCAAAGCTACCAGATGATCTGCTCCATAACCGCTGTCCTTCCACCATCATGAGTATTTTAGTGCTTTTCAGCCTGTAATGTATTTCTGATAACATTCAGCCTGTAATGTAATGTCCTGATAGGCGTGTGTCACTTGGAGGAGCATGCTGGTGGGCTGAGGTTGGAAGGAGCCTCTGGAGACCATCTGGAGATCTATTCAAGTAGGGTCACTTAGAGCGCATACCATCACACAGGTGGATTTTATTTGCTTTAAGCCATTGAAGAAGGGTGGGGGGAAAAAAAAAAAAAAAAGCCCTGGGCTCTCCAGATTTTGGCTGACATGAATGTGAGGAAGGACAGCATTGCTATTCCTAATAAAGACACACAGAAAAAGAAGCAGCTGAAAGGAAGCTAAAAAAAAAAAAAGACAAGTAATAGGAATTAAGAGGGTGTCAATGTTTGCTTCCTTTGCGCTTGACAGAGCACTTCTGCTCAGTTGAGCAAGGGCAGGCTGGGGCTTCTTATATCCAAATTAATCTCTGTACAGCTTCGGAACCTCAGCTGTCTCCCTCATAAAATGCTCCAGTTTTTTCTCTGCGAAAATGGCACTCTCAAAATGCTCCAATATCTGTTGTTTTTGTTGTTGTGTCTGCTGAAATTGGGTTCTGCCCAATTGGGTATTAACGTCCTTAAGAAAGCGCTTCACAGCTGCGTTCCTGTTTCATTCACAGTCACTTTGATCATACACATTACAGAAATGGGTATTTTTGTTTCTGGCTGATAGCATCATTTATATCCTCTAGTACCTGAACTTTCTGTAAATGGCCCAGCAATGACCCACGGAGCATTTAAGGGCCTAGGGCTCCCAGCCTTGGCTTGGGCACACCGGGTGCTATCGCAAAACATTTTCCTTCATAAATTCATATGCTTAGTAAATATTTCCTTTCAATAACATGGGTATTTTTCAGACTGAAAAGACCTATTCTTTATTTCCTATCTATTTTGATGTGAATTTTCCTTTGGAAGAGGTTCTTTTATGCCTGGCTCCATTTTGAAAGTTTTTATCTGGGTACATAAATCTACAGAAATTCAGCAGAGGGGATTGATGTTGACATTACAATGAAGGAGATGGACAACTTTTACTTGTGATATTTATTTTTCAAGTACATTGTTATTGTGCTTTTACAGGAAATATTACACTTAACCTTGGTCTCGATATTGGAAAGTATTTAATATATCATACTAAATATTTAATGTTATCCTGTGTTTTTCTTGCATTTTTCCTCTTTGAGTAGCCCATCAGAGGCACTACAATGCTCATCAGAAATTTTTTAAGCATTTCAGCCTATTTCTAAGAACTAGAAATTAGAGTAATTAGAGAGAATGCTTTTGGATTGGAAGAAATGTCTTTCCTCTTAGGAAGTGAGAGGTGGAAATAATGAAATGTCATGGTTTGGGGTTTTTTTGGTTGTTTCTGTAATGTCCCCAGCAGAAGCTCTTGATAGCCCCAGTTAGGTGGTTTAAGATGTGTGTATCATTTAAGTCTCAGCTGGGGGTATAAGAGAAGTGTTGGCCAGGTAGCACAACAATTCTCATTATAAACATAGCAACGATCCAATTGCATACAAATAAACACACACACACAGACACAATGTGCTTTGAAACCAGCCAGTGTTAAGCAGGAGCTGCTCGAAGGGTAAGGAGTTGGTCCTTGGGTGGCATGGCAGTGAGGTCTCTTTAATTTTCTTTTTGATGGCCGGTTGTTCAGAGTCTGTCTTTGTTTTTCTGGGTGGGAGTTGAGTTTGGGCTGCTTTCTCCAGCAATTTCCTCTGCTTCTCACCCACAGAGTTTTGCCCTAATTCAAGGCAAATGCCTTCTCTCAGCAGCTCCGAAGCATTGCCTCTATTGAATTAACTGCAAGTGGATGAGCTGCAAATACTGTGGACACGTTGCCCATTCACTTTTCTTATAAAATGTTAACAGGGCAAACACAGGGAATATTAAAAGGAATTGCCTTCATGTCTGGAGACTTCTAAGGCAGATTCGTGGCTGTTTAGCTCAGAATGAACCCTATAATTAGCCTGACCCTCCCTGAGTTTTAAAAACACATGTTCTGCTTATACTGGCCTACATATATTTTCCCCCATAGCTTTAAGCCTTCCTGAATTTAGTTTGCAAAAATACAGGAAAATAGAGCAGATAAATAGCGCTTGGCTAAATGCTTTGTCCGAATCTGCAGCTTCTATGGGGTTTGCCTGAGGGATTCTCCTCCGCAAGAGTTTCCCCTCTGGTTATTGAGTTTATATCTTAATGTGACTTAGATGTTTCTGTGTAGTATTCCCTATCCTTCCCTGATTCTGTCTTCTAAGCAAAGTTACAAGGGTATTATTTGGCATCTCAGACGAAAGAGGAATGAGATTATCTGTAGCAATATGCAGGGGAAAGATTTTACTGCTTTTTTTTGGCTTTTACTTTGCTAGTGATAGGAGCATCAGTTTTTCAGCATGCATTGGAAGCTGTCCAGGAACTACACAACAGTTTATGCCTTCAGTTGAAGAATACATTTCCCACTCACTGCAAATTAAACTCTAGACTAACTTTCGTAAATATTTACTTTTGCCTCACCCGCTCAGATTCTGTAGTTCCATAGTTTTTCTAGTGTGTTTGTCTTCTTGATTCCATTTTCACAGGAGATCCTGTTTGTGAACGCAAAGTCTGCCTTAATTTTTTGAAGTTGCTTCTGAATTTGCTTGTATACTTTATACCACAGGTGTAAGGTGAACATATAATTTTCTAATTATTTAATAACAGTTTATCTGCGAAGGGCAAGTGAACTATAGGATGTCTTTCTATGGGCAACCTGTTCCAGTGTTCAACCACTCGCACAGTAAGGAAGTGCTTTCTTCTGGTTTCAGTGTATTATGACCACAATCAGGAGTGTAGAGTTTTTAAAATGATTTTAATGCCTGTTGTTTGACAGGAAGATGGGATAGAAATAATTTGTTTACTCAGGATCATGCTAAAGTCTCCTGTGATGCTTTGGGGTTTGCCTACTAACAGGGTGTGTGTCTCAGCTGTTTGCTCTTTCCAAGGAGACACAAACTTAGATGTTGGATAAGATATTAGAGAAGAAAAGACAGAAAAATATGTCTAGTCACCTAGCTGGAAAAGAACCTAGAAATATCAGATCCTTCAGCACTGGGATGAAGTCCTTTTCATTCCCTAGTCCTTTGAGTACTATTTGAATAAGTCCATCAGCGATGCTTGGAGAAACCACTTCCTCTGCATATGTTAGCTCTGTGAAGACAGCACACTCTGGGTTTTTTCACAGAATCACAGAATGCTGAAGGTTGGCAGGGACCTCTAGAGATCATCTAGTCCAACCCCTGCTCCAGCAGGGTCACCTAGAGCACGTGGCACAGGACTGCGTCCAAGCGGGTTTGAAGATCTCCAGAGAAGGAGACTCCACAACCTCTCTGGGCAGCCTGTTCCAGTGCTCTGACACCCTCACGGTTAAGAAATTTTTCCTTAAGTTCCTGTGGAACTTTTGGTGCTTCAGTTTCTGACCGTTTCCTCTAGTTCTGTTGGTGGCCATCAGTGAAAAGAGGCCAGCATCATCCTCCTCACTACCTCCCTGGAGGTACTTATAGGTACTGATAACTTTGAGCAATTCAAAGATCCCTCATGTGGAAATGTCTATGCTGGGCTGTGAGTAGAGTTCTTCTTCCATAACATATAGTTTTACTCTCTGTAATAACTTAAGCAATAGGTTAAATGCGATCTAGAAGAAGAGTTGTTAAAATGTAGAGGAATTGAGGTATGATTTAAAAGTCAAGATGTCAGACTTTGAAGCTAAGATGCTTTCAGATCTTCTCTGTGTGAAGGGGTTGTCTTTAATAAAATGGCAGTGTTCATGGATGAGTTGTAAAAGCCTATTGTTTAAGGAACATTTGTATAATGTGGGGTTTCAGTGTTTATGGCTTACATTTAATTCTTTAAAATTCAGAACAATAATACATTTGTCTTGTGTAGGAGCGTGGAGAGTAGGAGGAGCCTTTAGTTCTCCAATAGTCTTGTATTCAGAGAATGTTTAATATTTTTTAACATTTAGGTAACTGAAAGTTTCCCCTTGAGAAGCTTACTAGTGAGTTAGAATTGGGAGAGATATAATCCTTATTCCTTTTTTTTTTTCTATTGTATAACTCCAGCATATAATGCCATATAACTCCAGCCATGTAATTTACCTTCCATGTTCTGAAAGTGTCCCTTTCTTTCAGTTTTCCATCTTTCTTTGCACTTAGCATTAGCCTAAGCCTAATCAGAGCAGAGAGGGTACTGGGATTTGCTTCTTCCCTCCCAGGTCTCTCTCCCTCAGTTGCTTCTCTCCTTTCTTCAATTGCTGTTAATGCCAGTATCCAACTCAAGTTTACTGAGGATTTTTTTTTCTGCCTGTGCTCTATGTATCTAGGCAGTCTGCAAATTCTTCGGTGGTTCCTTGTCTCTCCTCTTCCCCTGCTTTCCCAGCCTAGTGATTGTTTCCTTTTGATTTTTCCATCTTAAAAGGCTCTGTCTTTTTTTCACCCTGTATTGAAGCTTCTTTTTAGTCTTTAATTCTTCCAGATTATTTCTTTCCAGGATATTTATAATATTGCCTTTGAATTAATCCTGTTGTCATGGTGTGCCTTTCAGCCTTTCCCTGGTTTGGGGACAGATAGAGATCTGACATTTCTGAGCAAAGGGACATTCAGAGGGTTGTGATCCCCCCCCCCCCTCCATATAATCTCTGACAAGAACCTTCCTGTTTCTGTGACTCCACTTTCAACCAAGTATCACGTCCCTCCTACCTGAACAGACAAGTAAACTTCTCCAAATGTTCATAAAGACTTAAGAAATTTAAGATGTTATTTAGTCATTGCTGGCTTAGTTATAAAAGCCAGCACAAGTGACAGATGTTTCTCTTCTTGCCTTTCTTGTATGTGTGATGTAAATACGCTAACCTACTAATGAAAGAATTTCATTTTGAAGATGCCTTTCGAGTTTTGCCCATCCTGCTGATAGTGATTTTCTTACTGTCACTTACTGTTCTCGCAAATGCTGTGACCTGAGATGTTTCCTAGGATGTTTTTGTTGTCTGGCTCTTTCTTCAGATTGTTTTATGAAGGGAAAAAAAAGTGAAAATTAGTGCAAACTATGCTGCAAAATTCCTGCCATTTATTTTGATGCAGTATGTGTAGAGCATTACCTAAATGCATATATTTTTAAGACTACAGAGACCTCTTTGATCATGTGATCTTGTGCTGGAGATCTTTCTGTTAGAGATTATATGATCCCCAACATAACCAGGGCCCTGCAGACTTCCTTCAGTCTATTCCTTCTTCCACCCTGAAATTTCTATGGTTGAAGCAGAATGTTTAAATCCTCCAGTCTTTAACAATTTCCATCCCTTGCTAAGTTATTGCAGTAATTGTTGATTTTCTCTGCTAAAACCCTCTTGTACTGTGAATAGACATGTCTATTCCTACCAGGGAGCAGCGTGAAAACAAGACCTGCCAATGTCGTTCCCCATGTCTGTAGGTTCTTGGTAATCCCAGTTGTCTTTTGGTGTATAACCTGGACGTGCTTTAGGAAAGGTCTTGATCTAGTTGATCTAGTCGTTTTTAGCTACTGCTCAAAGGCCATCAGATGTGAACAGTGTCTCCAGGTCTCTGCTAATTTTGTGCCTCAGAATTCCTCTGCATTAAATCACAGGTTCCCTTTCCATCTGAATTCTTGAAAGATAAAAGAAAACTCTAATAGCAATGTACTTTTCTCTTTATTTGTCACTGGAATGCATTTGATGAACGCACCATTTGCGAATTCTAACCGTTCTACCTTATCATGTATCGCTGATGTGTAGCATCTTACATGTCATTTCTGCATCACTGAGAGTATTTCAGTAGCTTCAGTTAAACAGCTATTGCCCTTTAGAAGGGCCAGGAATATCTTTTTGTCAGACCCTGTTAGAAAGACTGGAAAATTGTGTGTGTGTGTAATTTTTCAATCTACCTAAATTCAAAATTTGCATGTGACATTGCTTTTGGTCATTGTTGTTTCTTACTAAAAAAAAATCTGCATGGAACAAAGTCATATAAATGACAAGAATGCTCCAACAGTTGTTCCAGCAGTGCTACTTCCTCGCCTAATTTTCTTTGTTGTCTCCTTAAAAATGTGGCTTAAGCTTGATAAGGTGTCTTTTTCTATACCATTGGTGTCCTCCTCTGAATGCATCTCAGGATACCTAGCACTCAGGATTGCCTACGACTAACTGGCATGGGATTATCTTGGGTCATCCCATTAAATTAAAATAAGGTACCAGAGAGCCTTTCCTTCTCATTGTGTCTTTAAATCTGGCCACAACATTTTTCTTTTTTCATTTTCTTATCAATTTCTGCCAGCTTCTAATTTGCTAAATTAGGGATTTGCTTTTATCTTTAGGATGCTTCACAAGCTGTTTCAGTCTCTCCTGTAAACGAGGCAGAAATTTTGGCAGAATAGCATAGTTTTTTTTCTTTGCCAGTTGTGGTTTTTGGTGGATCGAGAACATAGTTGTTACATGACTTCCCATTATTGGCATTTTTCACCCTAAGCCCACCCCACCAGGCTCTGTAGAATTAGCTTTTTGAGAACATTAAGTTTGTGTGTTCCTGGTTTGAATTTTATTTTTTGTGTGCATACCATGTAATCAAATCACTTGCACTTAAACAACCATTACTGTGTAGTCTGTAATCATTTCTTTATTGATCAAGGTCCAGTCTTGTGTTAAACTAAAAAAAAAAGTCTTCTGTATTGGGGGGATTAAGAAACCAGTGCTTTCATAATTCCTGAAAATCAGAAATATGAGACCTTGAGTTTATCATTCAGGCTTGAGTCTTCCTTGTCGGTTCAGTGCATCTGTAGCTTGATTTGATGATCTGTAATACATCCCAGCTGTTATTTCATCTAGCTGTTAGTCCAGCTGATTATTTTGCTTGTCAAACATTGATCCATAAGTAATTTTGTGACAGAGCTGGATTGAGGTATTAATACATTTGAATTGTTCACAACATAATTTCTTATTATTATTATGGAAAATTTAGGATGGGTAAGATCAAAAGTTTTGTAGCTCCGTAGCCTGTCCATATGACTGTCCATAGCAAAAAACATAGAAATGGGGAAAGTGTAGTGGTAGAAAAACCCCTGTTATGGTAAAGCTATGTGGGCTGACCTCCATGGCCATGCAGAGTATTTAATTTTCAATTTGATCTTTTCAGACCGTCTTCAGTAGGGCAAGAATAGAAGTGTGACTTATATATTTCATTCTCTCTCTATATATACACATATCTGATCTTACCCAGGAGTGTGGGTATGTATCTGTGCACACATATATGTATGAGTGTGTGCGTATATAAAAATATGCGAATGTGCGTGTATATATAAAGAGATATATAACTCCCTGGCAAACAGTGCAGATCTGGCTGCTTCAGAATCAGGTACCTGCTTTGGCCAGCAGTGTTTGCTGCTGATGAAAGACCTGTGTGAGCTAAATTTCATGGAATGCCTTTGGAGATTTGTAGCTAAATCTGCTCTGATACTCTACAAGTGAAATGGGTATTTCACAAGGTGGTTTTCAGAGCTGGAGATAGAGGGTGGAAAAGTTTAAAGCAATTCCTTTGGTATATTTTCTCTTGCTTTCTGACTGTAGTTCTATGGTCTGTTTTCATTCTTGGTGTGAAAAATTCTTGGCTATGTGTTGGTGCCCTCATCCTGCTGGG
Organism: Tinamus guttatus; assembly: GCF_000705375.1. Next base: position 104,904 of record NW_010583642.1, on the reverse strand, counting down.
TCATTTCGACTGATCTTGGGGACTGCTGTCTGGAAAGCATAACTGATATGGGAAGGAGAGGTTTCTTTTAACCTGAATATTGGAGTTCTGGGCTCTGGTCCCACAAACAAGTGTTTCAGCGCAGGTGCAAAGTCGATGAGCTGTGGCAGGAAAGCAGAACTTTGCAAAGGAGAGCCCCGGTGCCAAAGACAATGTATAGGAGGACTTACCTCCTCCTTGCCACTTTAGAAATGGAAATCAAGCACGAAGGGCTTGGTTATGCTGTGTTCAAGCGCTCCTGTTTAGTTATTCTACGCTGCTAAGTTGTGTTAAGGAAGCGAAAACTGAGATATGAAGAAGAAAAGTTCTTCCCTCCCTTTCCTTTCTCTTCCTTTTCCCCAGTTCTCTCCATTTTTGCCAGAGAAAATAATTTGCTTTCTGATATTCCACTTTCATGCAGGAATATGAATATATATGCATTTCCCTCTTCACTTCTATTGTATAAATGCTCTTTTTTTCAAAATCCTATCCCCAGTTCTTTTCTTTATACTTAAATTTAATTTAGAGCCAAAACACTGTGTATGCGGGAGGAAAAAAAAATAGATCAAAGTCCCTTTTTCTTTTTTTTTCTTCTTCTTCATGAAATAAGCTGTATCTTTTGGCACAGGCTGATGCTCCAGGTAAGCTACTCCTCCCGCCCCACAGCAAACAGGTCTAGGTCAGCGCTCGCTGCTTATTCTGTCTCGGCAGCACTAGATGGTGCTGATGGCAGAATATCTGAAGACTCAAAAATCCCCATGCTTCTAAAAGTAGCACTGCTATTTCAGGTGAATGACCAGTTTTCAAATCCAAATTCCAGTTTGAACAAAAATTTCACTCTGCGAATACAATAGCTGATTATGGGAAGGAAAAGGATGGTTAGTCTATTAATATATCTTATTTCTTTGTTGCCTCTTCCCCTTCTAACGGGGAATGTTCTCGGAGTTTTGATGAATAGCTGCGAATCAGTGGGAGGTTGACATTTGTTCCCAGGAATTATATCATGTCAAGGCTGTGCATGACTCTGTCTGATAGTGTAAAGGAAAGCAGAAGATCCAGGATGCTGGAACAAAGCAGGTTTCCTGGTCTTACTCACCCTTTTAAGAAAAAGGGGTTCATACCACTTGAGAGTCAGGTTGTGTTATCCTGAAAAGCCTAAATATTTCTCAGCTCTTATAACCATCACAGAATAATCATTTTGTAGTTTTGCTTGATGCCCAGGCCGTGTCAGCCCGAGTGATGAGCCCGGTGATCCCCACCTCGCTGGGAGCATCCCCAGGAGCTTTGGGCACTGGCAGCCAAGGGGCCATCCCTGTTTTGTCCATATGGTCTTGAGCACATGGCTCAGTCTGTAAAATCCCAGTTCTCCAGCTGAACATGTTTCTGTGGGCTCTTAATGCGGGTTAATTGGATGCCTTAAGTGTGACGAAGATTGTTCTCAGCATAAGCTCCTTGTCTAAGAGAAACCCAACTGAATAGGGGCTGGAGAGTGGTAGAATTTCTTGAGTTGGCTCTTGAGAGCTAAGATTTGGTCTTAAGAAACATTCCCTGGGACTTCTGGCAAAACACGTCGGAAAAGCTCTTGCCTTTTCCTGAGACCCTTGACTAACAATAAGGGGACAAATCCCTGCTGCTCCGAGGAACTTACTCCTACGTGCCGTGAAGGCCATGATAGCAATGTTACATTTTAAGGAAGTAAAAAAATAAAGGCAACTTCCTCAAATTCTGAGCAACATTTCTTTAGGCAGAAAAGCTTTCCAAGCACATTCCTCAGAGCACTGAATTTGGCCCAATTCCAAGAAATATAGGCAATCTACAACACAATGCTGCCCCTTATTTTTTCGATTGTTAAACTGGGCTCAGTCTTTTCTAACTGAATCTGGTGAGCAAGGAGCCTGCCACTGCTCCTGTCCCGACAGCAAGTGTAACCTGATGGAAAGAGCAACACATTTAAGCACTAAGGATTGTGTTGATGTTTATTTGTCAAGAGAGCTGCCCTACCCTCTAAGGACTGTTCCAGGTAGTCTAAGGAACTTCTGTCTCCACAAAGATGCCAGGTTTTAAATGCAGGAAACCTTAAAACGGTAACCCATACCAAGGTTGGGGGAAGTATTTCTCACCAGTATTATCATAATGGTTTCTGAACACATGAAAAATCACTTTTATAAGCAAGCATTCAAATTAGGCTGGAAAGCAACCAGAGCGATTCAGCCAGCAAAGTAGTATCCATTCGATCCAAAGTTTCAGAAAAAGCCAGGAGAAGGAATATCTAGAAGCTTTGCAGATCCATGCTCTGGAATAGACCATTTTGGGAAAAGCAGAGGATTTCCAGCATTTTTCCTGGTGGAAAATATAGACTCTGTGCAGCTTTATTGTTATCCAAATATAACTAGCATCTCTCCCAAACTCACTTTAAGATTATTGTGAGAGGGGTCTGTCCTGGGTTGCATTTGTGAAGCCCCAACATCTTTGGGTTTCAGTATTTGGTGCTATCTTGTGAAGTCTGCAGTTGCAGCCCCTGTAAATATATAAATACTGTGCAACATCTGGGGATGTTATTATTTGTATGACTGATGAAAGAGTTGCAGTGAGATTTTTTTTAATGATATAGGATTGCTAACTCCATCAAAACAGTAGTGTTTTTTTTTTTTTGAAAAAGACATGGTCTTTTCAAAATGCATGAAAAAATGTTTTTTTCTCTCTGTGTGCGTTGACCTGTGACTTCACAGATTTGTAATACTCACGTGATACTTCATTGACAAGCTAAAATAAAATTGAGAAATACACATTGTAATAAATTGCATAAACACAACCCCTGAATAACCAAACAGACTCGAATGTTTCTATACTGAAAAATTAGGTCACTGAAATAATAAATACTAATGATAAGGAAGGAAAATAAGTATATTTCATGAGATACTGAACTTAAAAATTACATTTTAATGAATATGTATCAGTTATGAAATAAAATGTATACCATTAATTCTGTTATAGTTTGAATTTGAAGAACTAAACTACAAAAAAGTGATGTTCTTCCTATAATTTACTGTTTAGAATATCTATAATCCTGCTGCTGTTTATCTCAGATGCAACTGTTGTGCATTGCATTGCCTTTCTAAAAATCTCTCTATTCCTATTCATGTATATAATGAAGTATCTCTTTTGGCTGGATTGTCTTATCTGAGAATATTAACTGTGAATTTACTTGAATATTTTTCCCCTCTTTTTTTTTCAGTTTGTTTTCTTTATTATCCAAAAAACACAACAAAGTTTTGGAGCAAGCCACGCAGTCCTTAAGAGGTTCCCTCAGTTCAAATGACCCTCCACTTCCCGATTACGTGAGTATTGAGCTTAATGTTCTACTAAGTTCTTCAAAATATAGTGGTGCATCCCCAAAGCTGCATAGATTTATCAAAAGTGTGACAAGTAAGCAACTACCAGCAGCAAAATACAGGAGCGTCTATGAATGACATCATGTCTGAAACTTTGTTTAAAAAAAAAAAATACACTTACAAATGGCAAAACCGCAACTATTCATAGCTAAGAAACTTACTGTACACTGTCAACTTGCTGTTTCCAAAGCATTTGCATTTCAAGGTATTTATACCATGCCGTTAAAAACATTATTTTTAAGAACAGCACTTTGGCATTTGCAGTATGGTGGAAGGCCTAAATATTGTTGAAAACAACTCCCAGTGAGGCTTTGAGAGAGACATCCTGGGTCAAATTCAGGATGTTTGTATATGCACGGGCCTCTTGCCAGTCTGCTAAACCATTACCCACACATAGTCCATGATTTTGTAATTTAATTGCACGGTTGTTGGAAAATCTCTAGCTTCATTACGAGACAGAGACTTGTAAGGACTTAAATAATATATTTGTACTACTTAAGTGTCTTTGGTTTATGCTCATTTGAACTTTTATATAGTAATGTCTAAAAAGTTACCTAGTTTTTTTTTTTTTTTGGCTTGCTTGTTATTTTTGAGAATAAATATGTAACACCTATTTTGTTTTGAGAGTTAAAACATGTTCCAGGACACACCTGTCTGAGACTTTACATATTGTATTTCTCTAGCATTAAAGTTGGCCATAGAAGTTCCTAAAATAAATAAAGAAGAAGAATAATTTTCTGTAATAGTTTAATAACTGTAATTCAACGAACTGGGTTCCTTAACCTGCATCTCTTAGTTACTGTTGTCAGCATGCAGTGTAGAAACTAGAGGCGTTTTGCTCGTTAGAGACAGACTGGTTTATAGAGCAAATAAATCATTTGCAGCATTTTCCTCTGTATCCTTGTGACCTTATCTTGTCTTAAATCATAATAAATTCCTTACAAGACCTGTAGTTTTAGGGCCTCTCATAAGTTGCTATGTGACCTATGTGATTAGGAATCCCAGATGTTCCAGAAAGACACCCCTCACATGCATCTGTATTTAAAGAGTAGGAGTTGGCTTCCATGCCAAAGTGATGTTGCTTTGGAATAAGCTGGGACGTTTGGGGACATGATGGTTGCATCAAGCACCTTCATCTATGCCTCAATAGTAAGGCCAAAGTTTGTAATACTAATTTCTATACCTAATGCAAGGACTACAGTTCTATGTGGCCTATTGCTTGAGGAAGGATATTGGTTTCATGAAAAGAGATCCTTAATTTGCTTCCCTAGGCAAACAAGTGACCATCTCAAAGCTCAGAGGGAGGAAGACAGCTTGATGACACATATATATTCATGTATTCCTCCATACATGCACTTAATTTGCACATCATATATGCATATATACTTCCACTTGTATATGCATATATGTTTGTGTATGTAGACAAATTTGTGAAAGTATGTGTTAAATGGTGCGAGAATGCCCTAAGAAACTTAAAAGTTTTTAAGTCCTAGGAAATGAGATAACTGAAGTACATAAACTTTTAATGGCTAAAAAGGGGTTTTTTCTTCTCCATCTCTCTGCTGCATCTGTTCCACTGCTGCCTGCCAGTGTGGGACCAATAAATAAATAATTAAAACAGACATGATGCTGAAGCTGCCTTTTCTACTCAGATTTATGTCCGGAGTTTTCATTCAGACCAATCATTAATTTGTTTTAAACATCCATTTTTCATGATTTTTAATTCGCTTTTATACATGCTCTTTTCTTACCATGTTCTTTAATGGAAAAGTGAATCTGTGCTATACAAAGTGTGCAAAAGAGTAAATCATATATAAAATTTCCTTCACCATATTTCTCATGGTCCTTCAGTGAGTATCTCCTGATGGCTACCAGGAGGTCTCCAGTGTACCAACGAAGCCGTGAGCTTCTAACTGTGAACAGGAATAAGGAACTGAGCCAGCTTGTTTTTATATTGTGGTCATCAGGCCTTTGCAGGGCTCTAAAAAAGGAAAGGGTAACAAGCATGGGGTGGTTTTGCTTATTAAAGCTAGATCAGTTCCCTGGTCCCTGCACAGCAAAGCCCTGGTTAAGTGTAGTCAACACAAAGTAGTGGAGGGTGGTGGCCTGGTGGGGACAGGGACGTGATAGCAGTGCAGGTTGATACAGTCTGAGGCAGCCAGAGGGGTGGTGAGGGGAACCCTATATGCTGGGTTTTGTGCCAAAAAGCTGTGTCGTGAAATAAATCCCCTCCTGAGACACGGGCTACTTGGTTAGACGATTCTCAGTGTATGCCGTGCTAGTCCTTTGCTTACTAGTCATTTAATAAGTTTCTTAACTTATTTTCATTTTATTATAAGTTTCTTTATTATAAGTTTCTTAACATTTTCATGGAAGCAATTATTGATTTCAAAATAGCATGCTTAGGGCAGGCTGTCCCACGCTGCAGGTATCTCCAGACTTGAAGAAATGTGAAAAATCCAATTAGATTGTTTATAGCTTTCTTGCATACGATGTTTGTTTTTTTATATATATGAATTTTCATTTTTTTTTCTTACATCCTAATGTAATTTGTTAAATCATAGATAAAATAGCATAACCAGAGGCACGCTGACTTCCCATGGAAGGCAGTGCCTCAGACCTGCTTTTGGAGCTGCAGTATGCCCAAGCTGTTGCTTTTTAAGGATTTCTTAGCATTGCACATGAGTTTCGTACACTTCAGCACTTGGTGTACCACAGCTGGCCATAGGGATCCTCCGGAACAGCTTCTTTGGAGGGAGGGAGGATTGTGAATTTTGGCAAGCTTATGCCAAGGGTTCACAATTCTCTCCCAGGTGTAGTGTAAGAATTTCTTTTACATAGAGTTTAAGGAAAATAAAAATCAAATGTAGGGACAGTTTGCCTTCAAGTAAATTGACAAGCATCGTCACTTAGGTCTCCAATATATATTTGACTGTGTAACCTTGGTTTCTGAATTTCTTTCAATGTAAGTGAATGCAGTGAAGATAGGGCTTTTAATGGCAGCAGGAGCTCAACCTTGTCTTCGTGGCAGTAGACTTGAGCCCTTCATTGAATGAAGGCTCCTTGGAGCCTGTTTTCAGACTCCTTCACCACCCACGATAGGGTCTGCAGTCCGGAGGACCCAGGCACCACTTTCTGCTGAGAGGTCTCAAATTCTAGTTCTTTATTTTCAGGTTAACTAGCTACCTTCCATGGGGATTTTACCTGAAGCCTGCCGTTGGGTAATGAAATAGGATGGATCAAAAATAGATTGGGAAAGCTGATTGCTAGCCACAGAGAAAATTTTATAAAATTAATTTCCATTTAATTTTTTTAACTTCATAGATTTGAGCTATAAAAATCAGGTGTATTTTTTTTCTTCCAAATAGAGCTTGAACAGGAAAATTTTAAATATAATTCACTTCAGTGCAGAGACCTACAATTATTCCATATACAAGACTGTCACTCGGGCGCTTGAATGGTGCAGGAGTTTTGTCAGTGGTGGAAATGGCACAGCGTAGATATGCTGTACTGCTTATAAAAATGTGCCCTTGGGGTTATGTAAAGAGCCGTGCTTTAAACGTGCATTAGCTGAGGTCTAGAAGCAAATGCACATTGATGATGTAGAGGGAGATGCTTGTGGCTGCGGGTGCAACGTGGTGGGCAGGGATGTCCCTGGAGCAGAGCGTGGTGGTGCTGCAAGCACCTCTGATGAGAGCCGGCTTCTCCTTCCCTGCCTCCTTCCCAATCCCGTTAAACTCACCTGAACACTCTAAGGAGGCCTGGGATTTGCAGTGAATTCTTCTCGTGCATTAATAAACAGAATTGCATTTTGCATTTGCGCAATGAGACTTCTGTATTTCTTCTTCCTCTCTTTTCCTTTGCAATTTTTACTGTGTAATGGGCTAAATGAAGTCCAATGTTTAGATTCCTCTTAGATTTCTTTTTTTTTTTTTAGCCTCGATTTTTATGGTCAATAGAAAGCAGCTGTCTGTTTAAGCATCTAATTCTTGAAACTCTTCGGCCCCTCAAGCGTCATCTGGAAATAATGTAGCTTGTAAAACAAAGCTAAGAAGAAAAAGCAATGTTTGTTTTATGTGGGATGAATGACTTCAGTTGGGGTCCTTCTAATTTGGCCATTATGAGGGTTATTAAAAAGCAGTATTACAAAAGTGGTTTCAAAAAAAAAAGATTTCTTTTTTGGTAAGTTGTGTCTTGTTATTAGAGTTGATTATATTCAGAGCTGCAAGTACTTCATAAATGGTCCTTCATTCCAGTTTCTCCAATACAAAACCAAATTAATCTCTGCTATACATAGGTAAGTGGTGAATGGCTCCCATATTTCATTTACTCTCTAGAAAGCAATAGTCCTAGAAGTAAGGTCTGCATATTTATCTTGGAAATTTGGGATTGCTAAAGAGTTGTTGCAATAAGGTCTGTGAACTGCAGTATTAGCCATCTTCTAAACACAATGAAACAAATGCAAAAGCTATAAATTGTAGGTATTCAGGTCTGTCACAGTGGATGAAAGATGATGGTACCATGCATCCAAAAAATGAAGTAAGCTTTGTTTTCAGTATTTGAAGTTTAGTCATGGCTTTTAAAAAGAACTAAAGCAACATTAGTGTTCGGGGAATATATAATATTAAAAACCACCTACTAACATCTTTTCCTTGTGGTGTTTGTCTACCATTGCATTCTCATATATGAATATAATGGCAGGTGGCATCCGTGCAAAAAATTAATGATTTTGGCAATATGAACAATATTCGAACTGTAAATAAGAGCAGTAATGTTTTGGTGTCCTAATAATATGTTCTCTGTTTACCTTATTTTTTCAGTTGTCTGAAAAAAAAAGTGCTGATGCAGAACTCTGCCACTAAAGAAAACATATTCCTAATGTTAATTACTTTTCCAATTATAATATATGCTATAGTTAAAATGTTCTGGAATAGGAAGTCTTCTCCAGGGTTATTCAATGACTGTACTAATGATGTGGAAATAAAATTAAAGTAACTTCCAAATAAACTGGTCAGCCGTGAGAGAGTTAGTGAGATGTAATTAATAATGTTTATCTGGTAGTCTGTAAAATTGGTAATTTTGCTGAGAATGCTAAATGTGTGTGAGCTCTTTTGGTGCAGTTGAATAGCTCATTGATAGAATGGGGAACTTTTACCAAATTAAATTAAAGCTCCTTATAGACATGGGTCCATATTTGACAAATACTGGCCAGAAGAAGCTGAAGTCATTTATTTTGTCATAACGTTTCTTTGAAATTCAGAAGCCAGGTTGTTTTATGAAAGCACTTCAATCTTTCTCTTGTGTACGTTTTCTCCCATTTTTATATGTGACTAAGAAACTAGGTATGGGATTTTTTGATCACATTATCCATGCACCTGGTAGCCTGTCTTAGAGGTTCCACATTTCTCCACATTTTTGGATCCTTTTATTGGCTATTTTAACAAACTTCTTCAAATACAATTAGGAAGAAAATTGGTGGGATTTTTGGATGTTGTTTGTTGGAGGTGGTGTATGGTGATATGTGAAAAAAATTTTAGTAAGGCATGCGGTTTCTGGGAATTTAAGCTGCATTCAATATGAAAGCTGCCTTGTTTTGTGCTAAATTCCTTCTTTCTGATTACTCTGAGTTTATGGCTTTTGAGCAAAAGTGACATTTTCGGTATCAGATTATTCTTGGGTATGTCTATCTCCACTCCAGTATTGAGCCAGAGGCCTATAAATACATTTGTTAAACATTAGTCATCCCCTCCTCCAGATGAATTATATTTTAGTTCAGAGAATATTACTCCTACCTAATCCCCCTATTTTTATATCATCAGAAAATAATGGTTTCAGAGTAGACTCGAATAACCAATCTAACCCAAATCTAAAGCAAGTTCTTCTATTTAGCAATACCAAAATTCTGCAGTTCTGTCTCAATTATTCATCAGTTCTTCTCTTGAAATCAATTGAAAACTTTCCTGGGAAGGGTTTGCATAAGTTATGCTTAAACAGAAAGAACAAACTATCCTAAAATTTTGTGGCAAAGATGGAGTGAAGTTCTGTTGCTTTAAACTTTTGAATATTAATATGGAGGGCTGCTGATTTCTACAGTATGTCTTTATGTTCTTGTCTCTTTGCTAATATCCTTGTGGTCAATGGATTTTTGACAAATTTGTTGAAGTTTGCAAATCCACAAAAATATTCTTCATTTGTTCAGGAGTTCCATAAAACTCTCGTCTATTTACGGTCTTGTGTGTTACTGCTCAGACTGAATGAAACCTTATTTCACTTACAAATTCCCATTACCTGGGGAAAATGAGGGTGCCAGAGCCCTGGAACAGGCTGCCCAGAGAGGCTGTGGAGGCTCCTGCTCTGGAGATCTTCAAACCCGCCTGGATGCCACCCTGTGCCCCTGCTCTGGGTGTCCCTGCTGGAGCAGGGGGTTGGACTGGAAGGTCTCTGGAAGCCCCTTCCAACCTTAAGCATTCTATGATTCTAGCAAAATATCATATTTACTATCTGCACATTACTCTAGAATATTTGACATTGCAGCAGATGATTTTAGGATCATCTGATTAAAGAATTTAGATTCTGTGAATTAATGAGGTATAGACATAAATTTCAAGAAACAGAAAAATCTTCAGACATTAGGAGGTATATCAACACATCAGAGCCTGCCATCTTTCTGAAATACAAGCTGCTACTAAAGGCTTGTAAAAAGCCAATTATTTTGGCTCATTCCACGCATTTGAAGAAAGCCAAATGTTAACACAAGGGATTTTTTTTTCTTGTTTTCCTTTTCTAATAGTTACTCGGTTATACCCTTTTCTACAAATTATTGATAAGATGTCCTATAATTGGCACTTGTTTACAACTTGCACTCAGAAGAAATGTTTTAGATAAGACTTCTCATAGGAGTGTCCTTAAAAACAAAGGTGATTATAGCTAAACAAGTTGTCAGTTTGTTTTAAAATGAATGAGACCCATCCCCAGATTAAACAGTAGAATTTTGTTCACTGATTTAATACTGTGCATCTGTTTGTCGTGCATTTGAGAGAATTGATGCAAGATACTGATTTTTAGAAAAGCCTTAAGTGTGGTTCAGCATAAGCTGTAGACGGTGTCTATCACCTTCAAGAATCTTCACGAGCCCTTCTGTAAACACTGTTTATTACTACCTTGTAAGCCAACGTTTGATTAATTCAGGCTAATGGAGAATTTTGAAGTGCCTGTATGAAAAAAAAAGTGATTATATCATCTTCAAAAATGTCCTTGCTTATTGGGTTGGTCTGTAGCTGGCTTTGTGTGTGTGTGTGTGTCCTATTCCTTCGTATGAGTGGGTTGTTCAGTTAACTTTTCGGGAAAAGTTGCTAATTATGTGTGGTTGGCATACATCAAACCTCCAGACAAACACAAAAAATATCAGTGCAATAGCTCTCCAGAGTGGAGCATTTCTGAAAAGAGTGAAATTTATTTTTGTACCCTCTGTGCATTTCAACACTGTAGTAAAGCAGCATTTTAGTATTCCTAAAGCAAGGCTTCCATGGAGAAGTGTAAAACTTAAGAACCAGAAGTATGTTACGATACCTTAAAAGCAACTTAGTAGGTCTTTTTTTTTTCAAACACAGAGCCATATAAAGAAAAGGAAATGGACACCCAAGAAAATCTGTCTGCTTGGTACCAAATCCTTCATTTTTACATTACTTTTCCTGCAAGAGGTATTTGCAAAATGTTAAAACTTTGGTGTTTTGCCTTTTAAGTCTTCAACTTTTTACAGTCACAACTTTTTCACAGCAAGGACTAACCTGTGAGGTTTTGGAGTCATTTCAGCTGTGTGATTATGTCTGAAAAAAATAATACGTTTACATTGAAAGGTGCTCCATAGGTATAAAAATATTGCATAACAGACTTCTTCAGCTATCAGTTACTTGGAATTTGAGAAATCCATCTTTAAAAATGGTCAGAGGAAGCAATGAGAGAACTGCAAGTAAAAACAGATTTAGTGATCTTAAAAAGCAGAATATGAGGAAGATAACGCAGTTCAGAGTGTGGATTCACCTGATCTGTCTGACCTGGTAGACACCGAAGTGGACAAGTTCTTGACCTGAGCAAAGCCACACTTATTCCAGCTGTGTCCCCTTTGTAGAAATGCAGTCACTCTAACTAGAAAGTAGTTATCTTGAAGATACTGTCCCTCAGCGTCTCAGCGAGGGTGGTTCTTGCACTAATGTCCATCGTTAAGGGATGTCCACCTACGCTATCAGGCAGGCTGAGTGCTATTAATTAGGAGTGTGGGTGGCCCAGGGACCGTCTGATGGGATGAAGTAAAGTAGACGTTTTTAAAGGGGATGAGTCAAAGAAGATTGAAAGACGGTTTGTCAACGAAGTGAGGAGTGAAAAGGTTTCGTTAAGCAGAATAATTGAAATGGGCAGGAATTCAATGCCCAAAATACTCTGCTGGAGCTGGTTCCTCTGCTGCTGCTCATGGGGAGCATGAAGAAAAAAAGACATTTGCTGAATGCAGTAGAGTGTCAAATCAATTGGCCTAGAAAGAAGTGTTGAAGAAATGTAGAATAGGGAATTTTGATTTTTGTTCGTTCCTATCGGAAGCGGTAGATTCTTGTCCTCTAAGGACTTACTTTTTGGGGAAACCCGTTAAAATGTGGAGTATACAAGAGTACCAGTTGTTAAGAGTCTCTATACTTCATGCTTGCTGAATTCTGTAAAGTCATCCTAAGGTTTCTCACAGACGCCATTGGAAAGAAATTATTTCCCTTTCGTGCAATTAGCTATTTCATTTTTTTGGACCTTCCATTCATGTGCTGCGTAAGTTTTTGTAAATATGAAATATTTTGCAGAATTCATTAATCTCAGGAAGAATAACCCAGGAATTGGAGGAGGGAAGGAGAAAAAAAAATAAAAGCAAAAGCAAAATTAAAGCTTCAGGGTTAAATCCTCAAAACCCAGACACCTTCTCAAGTGTGTTTTAAGACACGATTTCATTAGAAGTTCACATAAAGGATTCTGTATGATCACAGGTAACCGTCATGTTTTTGCCTAACTCATAGCAATGTTAAAATTGTTTCTTTTTAGCAGAGGTGGAGGGTTGTGTTAACACTTAAATTACATAAATTCTTCTTTTTTTTTTCTTTAATGGGAGAAATAAATATCTTGGTCATTCTTTACACCAGTTTTTCACCAGTGAAATTTCAAATGTTCCATTTCAGAAAAATGTCTTTTAAAGCATTCGTAAGAGAAGAGGTTGTGATCTCCTGCTCTCTTTTCATCCCCTGTGCCACTTGGAGAGGGATGGGATTGAACTGCCTATGCAAAATAAGCTTTGTCCCAAAACAGGTGAAGCTTCATAAATGTTCCTGGGAATTTTCCAACATTTAGTTGACAGTGCATTTTTTTTTCCATCTTTCTATGAAGGGTGTTTTGCTTTTCTATTTGAAAAATTATCTGTTGAAGTCTTTATAATAACAGGATTGATCATAAATATATTTTGTTTTTCATTTTAGGCTGTGTACCTATGTAGTCAGACTTTTAGAATCTATATATATATATTTGTTAATCTCAGTCAAATGTTTGTTTTTAGAATTATTTAATGCTGTGGCTGTGTACTTCCCATCATAGCAAGAAAGTTGAGCACGTCATCAGCTTCAGCATTCATCGGATTCAATGCGTGGCCCTTATTGGTGTCCCAGGGAATACAGTTTAAAAACGAGCTGGGGAGTAATCAAGACAGCATTAAACCTCAAAGTTACTCAATTCATGTGGTTTTCCTGCTATCAGCTCTCAAAAATCTGTTTTTCTCCTCCTTATTTGCTTTTCCTTTAACCTGAGAGCAGTGGGTTGCAATTCCAGTGGTGGTGGTTTTTTCAGAGCAGTCTTAGGTAGAATAAATGACAGCATTACTAGCAGGGATCACTGTTGCAGAGATAGTAAGCTAAGAGAAAACAAATGAAAATGTGTCATTACACCTTTCCAAATGGTTTGCTTGTGAGTCCTTTGGGTGCAAATCCCTTCAGAAAACCAATAATGCCATTTTTCTTTTTAATATGGTAGCTTTCTAATAGCCTTATTTATCTATCCCCCGGAATTTTCAAAATATTTAATATAATTTAAATAAGCCAGATAGGTATAGTACATATACCAACTATTCTCAGAGAGTTGTATTTCTGAGTTAATTTTCTTACCTTGCTCTCATGCCCCAAATTATCAAAACGATTAAAATATGTAAAATTATGTCTATAAAGTAACATATACCTCTCCTTATAAATTTGGGGATATTGTACCATAATCCCAAATCAAATGTCTTATTACCTAAAACCTGAAATTTTTATCCTGCACGGCCAATATTTAAGAAGTTCAGCAAAAGTTTTCTGCATATGCTTTTCCTTTGTAGATGAACAGCAGCCAGCCTCATCAATGTTTTTTACTTGTTTGCTTTTAATCATGTCTAATATTGTTAGGAGGTTGCTTATCACTCACTGGCTAATGTCACTTCATTGACTTCTAGCACTTAATTTTATCCCTTTTAACTTTTTCATGGGAGGAAAAAATAGGACTAGGGAGATGGAACCAATGGGGGATTTTATGACATCCGTTAACTAACCATTTACCAAATTACTCCTAAGGAGCAAAGATCATGAGCAAGTGATTGTTTTCTCTGGCATATCGGATTATATTATTTTTTAATTATTTGTGGAAAAAAAAGTGAGATGGAGCCTTTCCAGTTTTCTTCTCTAGATTTTTTTTTCTTTTATTCAGTTTATTATTAGTTTACCTTTGCAGTAATTTTTTCTTGTTTGAACAAATCAGTGTTCTTACACTGACAGCTCATCCAGGGAGTGCTAGATGGCCTTGGCAGCACACAGCTTTGCTTGTTTTTTTTGTTGTTGTTTGCTTGCTTGCTTGTTTGTTTTTGACATTTCCCTAATTTGTAATGATTTGAAATGTCTGCTCAGCCAACTTGCTTTCATATACCTCACACAGGAATTTCAAAAAACAATTTTTGCCCTAAGGGTAAAAGCATAAAATCATAGAAACAAAGTAGGCTTAGCTTTACAGGACTTTTTGTGGAGGTGAGGAGGCGTGACTTCTATGTTTGCTCCGTGTGGCTTATTTCAGGAAAAAACTAGTACAAAAAATAACTATTTCTCTGATTACATGGATATAGAAATAGTGGAGATTTGGTGCGATCCATGTTTATTTTTAAGGCCTCAGTTTCCAGAGTCTCAGTCACAATGTTCCTTTCCCTCAGCCCAGTCCAAATGGGTAAGAATAGCCTTTTCAGGAGGACCCAGCTGTTGTAGAGCCAACTACCTATTGGTACTGGTGTTACTTCAGTTCACACTGTTTGATTTAAATAGTCTTTTTGCTTTCTTTTTGCACAATGTAATATTTTCAAGCAATTAGCCAAAGCTTATTTCTTCTTCCTGGTGGAAGGGCTTCTATACTTCATTTAACTTAGATATGGCAACCCATTGTGAATCGGTGTGATATAATGAAGACTGATACGATAAGGATTCTTAAATGTGGAATTCTAATACTAAAACACGAAATACTAAAACATCTGGGGCTTCATTATCAACTGTAGCCTGCTTCAAAAGATGCCAAGTATTTCTTTTAGGAGGATTGTTTGCTTTGAAGGCTTGTCCAGAAGTCATCTTTAAGGAACACACTTTTAGCTCTAGAAATTTCATTAAGTAGCACTTACATATTAAATGCGAAGATGTGAAACCTTATGTGAAAGTTATATAAGACCTGCTATGTAATTTTTAAAGAGAATTAGGAAATGTAGAAGTTCAGCTCCTATACCATTAGTTATTACATAATGCTTCCTAATGATTTTGTGGGTGACATTTTAGAGCTAAGGTGTATGTGTAGTGCTTGAATCAGAAACTTTTTCGCTTGAGTAACATCTCTAAAGTCCTTGAAGTCTACTAAAGGTAGACAGGTTCCGTTAATTAAAAACTATATCATAATGATCTATTTATCTTTATATGGTGGAGTTAAGGTTGTATGTGGAACTTGTCCTTTCCTGTTAAACTAGTCAAGCTAAACAAAATCTTCACATAGCTCTAGGGAATGCTACTTAATTTAAATGAGAAATAGTGAGTTTGTAGAGAGCACGTATCCTTTCAGCAGCAAGAAGACTTCATTAATATTTCAAGCATGATTTGAGGAAAAAACAGAGATTCATGAAGTTTCAGCTTCAATTTTCTGGGGATGAACAATGTCACCAACAATTTCACTAGCAACAGTTGCCTCCCTGGTTTTGTGGTACCCTATAAAATGACTAGTTTAGCTCTTCTAAATAGTGCTTGCTTTTCTGTTGTCCACTTGCATGTGGCTTGGAAACATCATGTTCTAGAATAGCCCACGTAGCACCAAGTCCCTGGCTGGTGCCTGCTGGGTTTCTGGGCGCCGTGATGGGTCCCCTCACACAGGAACTTCCAAGCACACTTAACCTGGCCTCTTCAGCTTGACCTTGAGTGAATGCCTTCCCTAATCATTTATTTTTCCTAAGGCCACGGGTGTTAAAATCATTCAGGCGTTGCATTATTTTCTACTTGTATAAAATTTGTCATTTTTTTGGTCTTGATAGTTACCGGGGGAAGAGACTTGTTACCCCTTTCCCTTCCAAAATAGAATTCTGTACATGAGTTAAATGCCTACACTTATAGAGTAGGTCAAGGGAAGAGGTTCCCAAGAACACAGTTTGGAAAAAAAAAAAATGGAGTTCCGAGTTGGGATGAAATGCAAAAGTGAGGGAACTATCTGAAATCATATTCTCTGGAAAATGGAGGACCTTTTGCAGTCTCACAGAAATACCAGTCTGAGTTTCTGTCCTGTACATAGGCACCTCAGTCACCCCATCGGGTCTAGATGGTCATTCTTTCCTTTTCAAGCAAAGGAGCCCTGTTTATAAAGGAAGGAGCTCTGTAGTCTTGGCATTCACCTTGGAAGTGTGAGATCTTTGTCACATCTCCCTGATAACCAGACTGGAGGTTTGGCAAAGTGGGGTCACCTTCTGTCCTTCCTGCTCGTGTTGCTAGATTGCCAGAACAGATTTTCTCAAAAAGCAAGTGTGGAGGAGAGACCATAGGGCTGGAAGTTTCAACACCTGGGTTTGGTGCTCGGGTGATGTTGCAGAGCTGGACTTAAGTCCACTGGCTGTTTTTTGTTCAGTGTTTTGGGCACCAGTTTTAGCAGAGTCATTTCCATGCCACCAGAGTAATGTGCAGTGCAGGAGTTAAAAACTTGTTTCCCAATGGTAAAAACCAAGTAGAGTGTAGACAGTCCAGAGAGAGTGAAGTATCACCGAGAACCATTATAGGAAGAAGAGAGTTTCCATCAACGTCTGGGAGAGTTTGACTGGGAATCTTACGCTATAGGAGGATAGCAATAAGTTAAAATACTGTAGTTTGAAATATTTTAGGAGTAGAAGTTGAAAGATAACATGTTGAAGAAGAGACGAGGGCAAGAATGTGGCCAAAAGTTGAGTTGGGCATGAATGGTGGGTTGCACAGATAGTGAACAGTAAAGTTGCATGCAAAGTAAAGGTAAAAATATGTGTGTTTATAGAATTGTACCTTCCCTCAAATACATGCATGTCCCCCTGAACAGTTCTTCTGTTTTCTTTGTCAGTGGCTACTGAAGTCACTGAAGTCAAACAGGTCTTCAAAGTGTGAAAGTAGTTGGCCTTGCTGCCTGGGTTGCTTTTTTATCTTGGACCAGGTGCTCCCGGGCTGTTTCCTCTGGCAGAGGATGCATGGCCACCACCCAGAGACACTCTGTTCTTGGAGATACTCAGAAGCCGTGTGGACAGGGTCCTGGTCAACATGCTCTAGGTGACCCTGCTTGAGTAGGTATCTGGACTTGATACCCTACAGGTCCTTTCCAACCTCGTGATTCTGTGATGCTGCCTCTAGTGCAGCCTCGTTGCAAGGGAAGAGTTTTTCGCTGTGATACCAGCTAGAAGAACGTGTTGGTCTTCGGTGACCTTGTGTTAGCAGGGGGAGCTGGCTGACAAGATGGTGGGAGCGCTGTCTGCTCGCGCGGTCCTTCCAGAAGGTCATGGCTCTGAGTGTCATGACAGTAGCTCTATTTAACAAAATATCTGGCACCAAACTTTTCCCCTGATGTGGGTTTGTTTTTTGGTTATGTATATACATATGTAAACTCTACAATTTTTCACTTAATACCTACTTCTCCACAATTAAACATTATGGCCAAAAGTTAGCTGGACTGCACATATGACAACCAGTGTATTACGCTGTTTGCATGCCAATAAAATAACTATCGACCGATAAAGTTGCCCTCTCCAAATGATTGGCTTTGAAGTTCATTTGTGTATTAAATATAAGAAGAGCGTTCCTGTGCGCTTCCTTCTTCCCCCCTCTATCCCCCTGTTTTTCCACCCCGTTGGCAAAGCGAGTTTATTTTGTTGAAGGTTTTCTTTTCTGCTGAAAATGCAGGAAATTCAGACAGCTCTCTTGGAAGCTTCCCAAAGCTAATACAAACAAGATACATATGCTTCTCCTAAAGAAACTAAAAATAAAGCAAATTATTTGAAACTATTTAACTGTAGAAATTCCCTTCTAAAGAGGAAAGGGAAGTTTACATAATTGTAAGTGTGGATGTGGTTAAATTATGTTATCAAGGTGAAATTCCCTGGAGTGCCAACTTGTTTGCTCCACTCTGCATGGAATAGTGCAGTACACAGGGGTTTATAAGAGCTGCTTTGCAAGCAGCAGTGGAAGAGAGAACCACTGAGCATCCAGACGTGCCACTGTTCAAAGCAATCCATGGCATCCGTGCAGCTAGCTGGGAAACAGGGCAAAGGAAAATGAACTGAGGCTGCATCTTGACCTGCTGTGGGTGCAGCTGATGGATCTGGAGCACCAGTTTACCAAATCTTTCCTCTTTGCTCATCCCTCGGGAAAAGAAGAGTGGAATTAGCCATGTGTTTGGGGTTAATTTGGCAGGCTGGGTCTTTTTGATATGTGTTAAGTATACGCTGTGTGTATCCGTTTGCTTTCCGTAGTTGACAAAGCTGCCTTTCAAGTCGTGTCTGTTTCATGAGCATAGTTGATTGTGATTGCACATTTTCTATAAAATATTTCATCAATTCTTATTTTAGGAAGGAGACAAAATCTCAGTGATTTATAGCGTGTGAAGAATTGCGGTGAGGTGTCAAGGGTGAGAGTAGAGAACATAAAAAAAGGCCATAATTCAGGCTGCGTGGGCAACCCTCACTCTCACCCTTATATAGAGAGAGATAGATATATAAATATATATACATAAATAGTCCGAATCTCCGTCCCTGGTGCCAGGCTGCGAGGACGGACGTGGCCTCGAATGAAAAAGCAAAGGGCGCAGACGACCTTGAGGGGGCAGTCGGACCTAGCTGGGAAAGCGCGTGGCCGGAGCCGGTCTCGCTCCTGTGAGTTTGGAACTGCTAGTCAGGAAACTGTGTCAAAACCTCTGGACTGCACTTTAGGGCTCAAAACAAAATAGAGAAAAAGTGCATTTAAGTCATTTTTAGCTTGCAATGAAACAAAATCATATTACAGTATAATACATGGGCAAGAGATGAGAATTACATTTGTGCGCTAGTGCCTTTTAGCCTGTAGAAAGATGCAGTTATTTGACTCCTGATTTTGCAATTGCCATTTAAATATTTCCTTGAGATGAGCTGTGTCACTGCAATTGCTGTGGTTGATGTTTGTCTGGGAACGCCAGGGTTAATCTGGTTCAGGTGTGAATGACAAATGTCTTCAGCTAGAGCATTCCTCTCAGAAATGTAATGCAAAGCTTATTTCATCCCAAAAAACAAACTAGTATCCACCCTTGCATATAAATACCTCTTCATAATATCGCAAGTGAGTGCAATTATGATTTTTACATGCCTATTTAGTATACACAGGAGGAACAAAAAATAGCGAAATAATTTCTATCTCGGTTTTTCTTAGACTAGAGAAGACCTGGGGGACCGTTAAGCAAAGTTAACCTGAATAATACATGGAGATGCCTATTTCTTTTCTCTTAGGAATTGTTAACATTTCAAGGATGGAGCTTTGCATTCATTCCTGATAGACCCTTTAAAACCAGCCCTCTATTGTTGTAAAAATTAAAATTAATTTAACGTCAAATTAAATTAAGAGGAAGAGCCCTTATGATGTTGAGATGGGAGTAACCGAAAGACAGGTATCATAAATGAAGCGAGTTTTCTGCAGTGTCCTTTTGAACTGCTCTTGCACAGCACCTCGTTATGGCTCTTTTGCGGTGCAACTTTACTGAAGGCTCCAAAATGCTTTGCTAGCAGGGTGTCAAGCTAATTATTAATTATATTTCAATTTAAAAAAAAAGAGGGCGGGACTTCATGTTGGTTAGAGACCGGAGCATGCAGCTCTACACACAGTTGGACCATTTGCACCTCCAGCTTGTGCTTCTTGTTAGCGTGTATCAAACTCGAACCATTTTTCTGCAGTGAATGTTCCCATTTCTGGGCTTGCCACATTTTCCTCTGTGGCCTCTCTGCTTTTTTTCCATCCTCTTTTCTCTGGCATTTCCACTTGTTCACTCCCTTTGCTTTTGACTAAAGGGGCACAGACTGCCCCAGATGGTTCCCGAGTCTTCTGTATGTGTCCGTGCCTGGCTTGGTCCTTGAGCAACCAAAACAGGACCAGGCATCTGGCCTTTCTCCTAGGTCTTTCTGCAAAAAAATGAAAATATTTTCAAACATTTAGCACATTTAATTCCTATCCTGATAAGGAAACATACAGTACATATAATTACCTACAGTTACATTAGTGCTCTGCTCCATCCCCTTGCCTTTTGTTGGCCGAATCTCCATTGCAGAAATTGGGTACCAAGCCTTTGACTTCCCACTATTTTTTTTTCTTTTTAGTGATGGATATGGTCATTTCTACAGCCATAATCAAAAAGACAAAAAAAGACTGACCTTGAATGGTGTTCATCAGGATTGGCATTGGCATTAAATAGGCGATATTTTGCAAAGGAAAAGTGTGATAAATTAAAATGGACAAGGCTTGCGCAGCTGGTCAGTTTTTGGCAATAGAAATACATCATCGCTTCTACCTAACCTCTTACTTGAAAATGCTGTCTAATCCTACCTGTGCCCCAAACTCAGTGTCTTGCCACCCCTCATGTCTTGCAGGACCTAAATACAGTCCAGAAAATAATTAATCGCTGCTGTGGTTGATGTTGCTGCCTCGGTCATACACATTCTGGGTTGCAGTGGCATTCAGCTGGTCTGAAAGATATTACCCAGAGTGATAAAAGTCTTGTCTTTTAGCTGCAAAATGTTTTTGTAACCTTATTTATATCTGCCCTGACGCCACGTCTCGATGCAGAGAGGTCGTTGGGAGATGCTGGGGATACAGAGCAACAAAAGCACGGCTGTTATCAGCGCTTATGGCATCTCTCCATTGTCTTATCCGAGTGCTGGCCTTGGCTTTCTGTTTGTTTGTTCCTGTTTTGAGAAGTTTTAAGCTTTTAAGAATGCTTTTAATCGCTAATAATAGGTGCACACAGCTCTGAGAGAATATATGTGCAATGCTGGAATTTAGTCCCGCGTTGCACTCTTTTATAGAGTTAATTCCTCGTATAAATGCTATTTGTAGCATGCTCAGCTGCAGGTGAAAAGCTGCACTGTACCCACCTACTTTCATTGTTGAGATTCCAGCTTCTTCATCTGGAGCTGCTGCTGGAAAGCAAAACCAGGTG
Organism: Tinamus guttatus; assembly: GCF_000705375.1. The sequence continues at coordinate 83,752 of NW_010583642.1, read as the reverse complement.
GTTGGTTCTGGCCACCACGTTATAGCGTGATTCGTAAGGCTTTCTCTGCAAACTTGCCCCGTTCCCCTGTTTTAAGAGGAAAAAGCAGTATTTGAAAAGCCATCATGTGGCTCTGCATTTCTGATGCCCTAATGTGGACAGGGCTTCGCTGTTTCCTTACAGTTGTGGTAGTTATCTGGCCAAAATAAAGTTGGGGAGACCAGGAAGCAACCATTTCACCTTAGCATCTCTTTTTGAATGCTTGTGTGGTGCCTACAGCACTGAAGAGCTTTTTAGAAGACACTTTAATACACCATATTCAGAAGCAAGTCCAACTTGGTAGGCAAGTACTGCTCTGCAAACGTGTTAGCCAGGTCTGAATTTTTCCCTAGATTCCCAATGAAGCAGTTATACATCCTGTATTTTTGTATCATTTGCATTTCATTGTGTCTAACTGTGAGGCTCTTTCGTGCCATGCCAACAGGGAGACTTCAGGTAGAGGGACCTGCCTGTGTCTTGAGTGTAGGGATTGATTCTATCAATCAGAAAACTCCAATGCCACTGGCAGGTTAAGCAGTTGCAGCGAGCGGTTGTGTAAAGGATTGTGCCAACATGGTTAGCTAATAACAAAGGTAAGCAGATGGCTGAGACTGAGAGAGCAGTTTAAGAAAAAATTAAAAAAGAAGAAGGGAGATCTTCACATTCAGAAGAAAATCCATAACATGCCAGCCACATAATCAAGTACTTGAATGCCTTATGAGAGCTCAGAACATGACTGCTTTGTAGGCTTCTTTGTAGACCACTTTGTTCGGTTTGTACCAACCAGAAAAACTTGCAGTAAGATTCTCCTTGTTCTCACAACATGGTTTTTGATATGTCTGAGATATCTAGCAATATGAACAAAGTAGATTTGACTTCTTTTTTCCTATGCCTTGTGGGAGGACCCCTCACCAAACCCTCCAACAAGGGCTGACTTGAATATGCAGTAAATTAAACATAGGCCAAATTGCTTTTACTTAGCACAGGAAGGGCTGAAAGATGAAATTCACATAACCTTAGTGAATTTGACTGCCTACAATATGCTAATGCTCTTTTGGACAAGAAGATGGCTCTTGTTGAGAGACTCGAGCTAAGAGCTAAATGGCTGCTTTACATTCTGGTTTCAAGTGTGGTAGTTGCAGGAGTAAACACATCTCTTCCCAGACATTCCGGAATGCCAGATTTGTTCACTCTTGAGACATTAGCCAGCTAATAGCTCCATTAGTAATAATTACCTGCACCCCATCTTTATTACCTAATATATTTTACAATAGAAAAGGGCACACTAACCTTTTATTCCTTCCTTAAAGGCACAGGACCTGAACGTGATCGAGGAGGTGATCCGAATGATGCTGGAGATCATCAACTCCTGCTTGACCAATTCCCTCCACCACAACCCAAACTTGGTGTACGCGCTGCTCTACAAGCGGGATCTGTTTGAGCAGTTTCGAACTCACCCTTCCTTCCAGGACATAATGCAAAATATAGATCTGGTAAGTGATATGTTATTTAAAGGGTGCTTATACTTTGTTGTTGATCCTTTCAAGGGGTGAAAAATATTCCCTGTCTCTTGGCAGTTTCTTTTAGAAATTACTAAAATGTTAAGTTTCCTTCCGTGTTTTCTGAGCTATAACTGTGACTTACTCTGGGAAACATCCTTACTCAGCCGGGATTTTGGGATTCGCAACCTGCAGCAAATCTTTCATGTGCCTAGGGAAGGACTGTGTCTAGTTCTTTTAATTTCCCCCAGTTGAAGTGTGCCACTCTGGGCAGAAAAAGCAGTGTTTCATCACCAAGTCGTCTTTTCTCTTATTCCATTCTCTGCACTGAATAAATGATGATGGGAGACCTTCTTAAACAGCTGAGCAATTGCCTCATTCCTTGGCTTGTACCTGAATTTTTAAGTTACTTGCATTTCCAAAGTATTTGTCCACAGTGGTATGCAATCCTTCTGGGTAAGTAGAAATTTTAGTAGAAAATGAAAAGAAATATTTGTGGGTCAAAACCTGCTATTGGTTGTAGCTCTTGGTTGATGGCATATTAGAAGGTAGCTTTTGAAAACAGTTACTAAGTAATTTCTGCACCATCTAATATTGGCTTTAATATTTATATTGAGAAGGCAACTGATGATCCCTGCTAGAAAATAACAGATTTGAACTGCAACAAGCATTTCTCTCTCTTCTAGTCAGTACTTGCAGAGCTGAGCAATGCTTGAGGTCATGTCGTGACCACTGGATGCAAGATATTGGAAGCATGAGCTGAACTGGGTGCTAAATTTCTTGCTGCAGGGAATAGTTTGTTTATTCATGTGAACACAAATCTGCAGAGGTTCTCTGTTTCATTTGGCTTTTATGTTAAAATAGTACAGAGGATCGACAGTTTTCTGATGCCCCATAAGGGGAAGTAACTTGTGCTCTTGACAAAAACATATGACTTCAATCCTGTTTGTCCCTGGCCCTTCCTCTTCTGTTCTCACTTCATCTTTTCTGGTCCTACAAGAACTTGGAGCTTGGAGGATTCCAGCTCGAAGCTCCCAAGCTTTTGGCAGCTGCAGAGTGCAGACATTTAGACACTGCCTGCATAGCTGGGACAAGTTATCTTCAAGTTGCGTAAAGAGGGAACGTGGTGCAATCCAGATGACCACGTTCTTCATTCCTGTCAGAGATAGGGAACTTTTCAACTTTCCTGGTCCAAAATGAGGGAAACCAGTGGTGACTAGGACCGTCTGCCTGACAGTCCCACGCCTTCCTGAGAAGGCAGCGTGTCCTTTCCTTTGGAGCGGTTAAATGGAGGTTTTCCTCAACAATTGAAACAGTTCCTCTCCAGAGCTACTTAATATTGGGTTACAGCATAATGTCAGTTACATTCTGAAACTATTTAAAGCTTTCCAAGGGAGAATTTTGAATTTTAAAATAGCTCCTTTGTTAGAGAAGCGAAGATGTCAATTTTTTTTTTTTAATGTACCTGTCACCAGCTGGCAAGTGGTGAGAGCTGTCAGGCTTGCAGATCTGAATAAAAGATGAGATTCAGCCAACTCCTCTGCTACCCTGTCACATCCTGAAGTTCATACATGCTATCAGCACTGCCACCATCCTGTACAGAATCAGCCATTCACCCTCATGGCCTCCACAGGATGTCGTGAATGTCCAAAGTGAAAATGTGCTCCAAAAAGGGTCAGAAACTCACGGAGAAAGAAAAAAATCCTTTAAAGACTGCAAAGCACAAAATGTGGCTCCACTGTTTGGCTCAAGAAATTCCTAAATTGCATGTTGCTGGAAGCTGCAAGGTTATACTTACTCCTGGGGAAGATTTTGCTATTCTTGACTTCCTCTTACATCTTTCTTTAAACATCCAGCACAGCCTAGGGTCAGCAATTGGATGGGAAGCTAGCCAGGCTCTTGGTTTGACCAAAGCTGGTGGTTCGAGGGGGATGGATTAGCCAGCTTCCCATGCATCAGGGAACCCTGTTGGGTTTCAGGGCATTGCGAAGTTGCCTCTTTGGCCCAGAGATGGTCCCAAAGCTTGTAGGTAAATGGTTGCTACCTTGGGTGGGAGGAGAAGAGAAGCCACCTTTCTGAAGCAGCTCTGCTCAGCTCTGTGCTGCGGATCCCGTCCATCATTACTTTCTGCTGCGTGTTGCCCGGTTGAGAACATTTGGATTGTTTCCACCCTCGAGTAGAAATGTGAACATGATTTTCCTGATCGGATGCTGCTGGGCTAACCCAGCTGCAGAAATTGTGTGCATCCCTCTGTGATCTAGTGTGATCCCTTCTGCTGTACTGGCAGCATCAAGCCTTGTAGGTGGAAGCCTTCAGCAAAATCCTTCTCAACACTGGACATAAAAATATCTTACCCTAAACTGTAGTTCAGATTTATATTTCATATAGGGATACTACCATATAGTATGCTAATAGCCTCTGTTAAAGATAACTGACTGAAATGCAGGATATACACAATCTGTAATGATTTTGTGACATTAAAAACTTGCCAGATTGCTTTGTCAGGAACATATAAAGTAGATATGACATATCTTCAGTTCTTTTTCTTTTTTTTACTCTGTTGCATACAATGTTCTCATAAGCCAAATAGGGAAGACTAGAAGAGGTAAAAATACCAAAAGGTGGATGTAAAATTGGTTGGAATATGCAGGGAGAAAATAGTAACTAGTAGTTAACTGTGCAAGTGGAAAGAGGCATCTGCTACAGTCCTGCGTGGGTACAGAAAAGAAGCATAACCTAGAGGTGTCCTTCCATCCTGCTCGTGCAAGTGATGTGGTGGCCAAATAACTGGTCTTAAGTGCCATGCAGAAAGCTGCAGGCCAGCAGCATAAATTTAGGGGAGGATGTAGAGCTGTAAAAAACTTACAAGAACAAATAGACTCGGAGCTGATTAACCGAAGGAAGACTAAGGACAATGTGATGTTCTGCTGTAAAGGGAAAGGGAATAACCCATTCTTCATACTTGTGGCGTACAGGACAAGCGGCTGGTGTAAAATGCGGTGAGGAAGATCCACAGACAGGTTTAAGTAAAGCCTTTCTCATGTTGGTAATAATGTTTAAGGGTCATCGCTAGCTCAACCATTAACTTGCACTGAAAGCTACTTACATCATCCGTCTCTAGGTTTTTATAAATAAGCTAAAAATCACCATTGCCAGCTGATTGAAAACATATGGGTGCAGCTAATGCCGTGCAGAAGAAACTGAAATCAAAATGCCTTCTGTTTTCTATTAATTTACTTTTCATTTCAGAAAGTCATCTTAAGAGGATACTGGGCATCTTGTTTAGCTAAATGGGATCTGCTTCCCCTGGATGGTGAACAAAGAGGAACTCTATCGTTCCCGTGCTGGCCTACTACAGAAATGTCTCAGCTGTAAACTATATGCCTCTGCTTCAGAGGTGGTCGGTAATTTGGTCACTAGTCTCAGATGTGTCAGGAATTTGGCAGAAACTCCTCGCTGGTAATTACTAGAGATGAATGTGTTTCGTGACCATGATAAGAACTCGTTGGCTTTCATTACTTTCATATTTCCTAAGACCTCTATGAGCCCGTGGTAGATACGGTGTCGTTCAACAGGCTTAACGAGGAGCTGCGAGAATTTTGTTTGCAAAACAGTCTGATAGAAATCAGGAGGTCAGGAGCAATAGTTTAATGATTTAAAGGATCAGATTCATGCAGTTTCCTACGAGGAATTTAATTCTCTGAAGGTATTTTCTTGCTAGTTTTTAAAATCGGTGGCTTTGGCTCGACTCGGCATTAGCAACTTTTGCCTCAAGCCCTGCCGGACTTGCAGTGAACATTTCAGCTAGTCTTTCATGGCTTTCCTTAAAATGCTGATGGAAAAGCCTTGATCCTGCTAATTGCTAGAGCCTGCCTAAAGCCTTTTAGCAATCCCCACCCGCCCCCAAATGCTACCAACTCTTATCTGAAAAAAAAGTTGAAAAAGGGAGCACGGCAGCAGAGGACCTTGAAAACCTGACAGCTCTTTGAACATATTCTTGTTTCCAGATTAATCTGATATAATTTTCCCCTCCGAGTACTTGCAGTGTGCAGAGACACGTGCATTTCTCATGCTGTGGAGCCAGTCGGAGCAGTGGGTTGGAAGCTCCAGCGAGGGTCGTGTTTGCCTCGCGATTGCTGTGGGACAGGGGGTGTGACCACTGGCCACCGATCCCGGCTGTGATTTATGGTTTCCTAAGGAATCTGCTTAGATGAAGTGCTAATCCTGTAGCACTTTATGACAAGAGGTTTGTTTTCTTCCTTTTTTACCCCCCCTCCTCCTCCCTTTCAGCGTGTCATGAATACGGCAGGTTACTCTATCTGCGGGGAACTAGGCTGGAAATGTAAAGTAGTGTATGTCAAAATATGTAAGTGTCTTTCTCTTTTCATCACTTCACAAAGGGGAAAAAAAAGAAAGAAAAAGGAAGACAAAGGAATCCAAACTTTTTAATTTGGTGCCGAGTTATTCTTCTCTTTTTGCAGCGTTAACCTTGAAAACTGTGGGCAGAGGCGGCAGCCGTGAATCGCCCTGTTATTTTTAGCGATGGGAGAGGGTTAAGAGCTGTGGGTCAGGCAGCAGCACAGTGCTGGGGACACGCTGGGGCCTCGCAACACTTGAGTTTGCACCGAAAGCATCCAAGTGGAGAAAACATCTTGTCCTTGATAGCTCCACTGCTCGGTGGATGCTCTAGTAAATCAAAATGGATGTTTCTTTACTTGAGAACCTCCCTATCGGAAACAATAGACAGGCAAAATGATGGATGCTGTGGGTATTCCCTCAGAATCTAAAAAAAGAAGCCCTCGGAGACCTAAAATGCCTCTTTGAAATCCATATACATTACTCTAGCTTCCTCACAACACTTTTCATCTTTGGAAATATTCTGTAAATTTATTGGCTATGAAGCAAAAATACTAACGTGGAGTCTCTGTGGGAAGATTGACCTCCTAAGGGAAAAAGCTTTACGAAGAATGATTTTGGAAATCACTCTGGAGAACAGGCTTCATTAAGAGGTCTTCGCTATACTAACGGCACAAATTCTTGTGGCATGTCTGCAACCAGGCCTGCTCCATGCAGCTGCACGGAGCTGCGGGCAGTTACGTAGCCCCCATTGCCAGGATCGATCCCTCTGAAGAGGGCAAAGCCCTATTTGCCTTCGATGCACTATTTTATCTATATACAGCTCAGATATGCCTGATGAGGAGCTGTCTAATCCAATATTAACATGTCTTCTAATCTCTATTAAAATGGAAGCAACATTGGAGAGAAATTCTGGAAGTTGCTTGCTTGGAAAGGGCATTGGTCGTTCATATGTGCGCAAGCAATTCAAGGGACTGGCCACTTACTGCAAACCTTTTCCTCTTAAGTGGACACAGAGTTAAAATTTCTTAATCTTCAGTATTATTCGAAGTGTCGCTTTGTTATTTTTTTGGAGAAAATATTTAAAGCACTTTCAAAGGAAAAAGCTATTCTTAAAATTCTATTAAGCCTTCATTTGCATCTTTTATATCTGAGCAGGTAACTAGGTAAAGTGTTTGGCCTTTGGCTACAAAGAAGAGGATTTGGGCAGTGGGGAGGAAAATGCTCCCTCTCTTTGGTTTTATTACTGGCAGAGTGGTAAAAAGCAAATCCCTCTTCTAGTGTGTCCTCTGTATAACTCTCCCTCCTGAAAATACTGGAAGCCTAGCTTGCTTTTACTGCGTATGAAATGCAACTCGACAAAGACTGGTTTGCCACAAAAATAAATAAATAAATAAAAAGTTTTACAGAAAAATCTTTCAAAAGCAACTTAAGATTTGGAGGGTTGGACTTTACAAAGTAGGAGATGCCTGCATTATAGCATTGTATCCCTTTGATTAAAAGCCTATTATTACATTATGCGTTATGATAGTATTTTATCCTTCGGATTAAAAGTCTAATGTGGAAGGGTGTTTTTGTTGTGGTTTAGCAGGACTCGAGCTAGCCAGGGATCAGCAGTGGGATGCAGTCTCTGTACCAGCCTGCCTGGCTGAGGGTAGGTTTCGCCAGTGATGACACAACAGAGAAGTGGTGAAACATGGGAAACTTCTTCCTTTCCAAGTCTATAGGCAACTCTGTCATTCCTATATGTGCTGCGTGTCCCCTACCACCAATTTGTCCCAGACTTAATGCCAAATCTTCGGCCGTCTCCTGGTGAGCATCTCACACTCAAGCTGTTGATGCTGTTTTGCTACATCATTTCTGGTTCCTCTCTGCAGTGGCTTGGCTGATGAACTCAGCACATCTTCCTTCTCCCTTCTTTCATGGGTCGGAGAACTGGTGTCCTAATCGGTGAGACAGGGACTTACCACCTACATCTACCCGTCTACCAGAGGCGGTCAAGTCCTCTCTTATTCTGGTACTTGAGGTTGTTGTAAGGAGCTTATGGAAGGCCACCTGAATTCTTACTCGACTGATTTCTACACTTCTGTTGTTGGAAGTAAAACAGCTCCCAAAACCCCAAAAGCAACTTCAAGCAACTCTAATCAGTCTGTATCTCCCTTGTTTGGTGCTTCACAGTTTCTAGAGAAAATTGCTCTGCAATCTGGTAGATCTACCTGCTCAAAACAAGGGCCAGAGTTTCTAGGATCACAGGAGAGGAACAACAAATTTGAATCCCAGGGTAATCAAGCCATCAGCTGTCTTTGTTTTATTAACAGCAGCTGAGCTGTGAGGCATAATTAGGGTAATGGTTTCTGGCTCCAGCTGTGTCTCACTCCAGAACAAAGAGAGCTCAGCAGAGATTTTATAATACTATACACTTCTCCCCCTTCTACTTGGGGAGAATTAACAAAGATTGCTCAGTGTGCTGGAGCCTGTGATTCAGATACAAGTGGGCTTTTCAAAGCAGAGTGTGTCCAAAGCATATGAGAAGCCTGGGGAGTTGGCAGACGTGTGCACAGTGAGTAACACAGGCACCTCTGCAGACCTGGCGCCTGGAAGAGGGCTCTGACCACCCCGTGTTTCTTCCTGAGGGCTTGAGTGGGCACTTAAATTGTGTCCCCCTACTGTTGCCATACCCTTCTCTTCCAAGTTTTTGATCCCCTCTGTGAGAGGGGATTCTTCGGGAATAGGGGTTGTCGTTTGCAAAATGTGCTCTTTGGGGGATGAAAGGAGACACAAAAGTGGAGATTATCTGGTGTCCCACGTGGAGAATTGACGTTGGGATGTCTGCTTCTGTTGCCACCTACTGAGCTTAGAGGGGGATAAAAGTTGAAGCCAGACCTAACTGTATTCTAGCTAACAAGGACCAGCTGGGTCACAGAAGAAAGAGGGGGAAAATAAGGTGAAAATCAGCCTGGCCTCCCTAGGGAGGCACATGGAGAATTGGAGTATTGAGAGGGGAAAGCGCAAGCTCCTGTGTGTGGAGCTATGGTCAGCAAAGTCCATGGGCTTGCTGGGGTGGGTGGTTAATTTGGAGAAAAGAGAAGCTTTGTTCTTTTTTTAAATTGCTGTAGCTTTGGATGCTACAAAAATAAAAATAATAATAAAAAAAAGGAGCCAACTGATGTCAGCTCTCATAACTGCATCAAGATATCTAGCAGGCATTTTAAGGCACTCTGTCCTGGAATCATTGACTATAGAAGGATCAGTTTAATTCTTGAAAACTAAGGAAATTCAGGCCTAAACTACAATAGGTAGACCTGACAGCCTCAAGAATCCCAAAAAGCAAGATAAGTGCAAATAAATGCATTTGAGACTTGAATTAGACACTATTAACCAGTACTTGTGTTACGATCAGTAATCTCTGGTGCATGTGTCCCATGCTGTTCAATGCTCTCCTTTTCAAACAAGACTCAAACCTTCACCTTTGAATATTGCGTGGGTGGTTTGGATCTATTTATTTTATTTTATGTCAGTAATCCCTCTCTTTGGTTCTCGTTCAGTCAGGGTGGGTGCTCTTCTCTCAGGCTCTTCTCTACTGGTTCCAGTTTTGCCAAGATTAGCAGCATCACAATCACATGGATGAGATCTGAATCCAGCTAGAGCTGTTGTGTCTAAATCTGATGACAGATTATGACAGGATTACTGCCAACTTTGCTAAACACTTGTTTTGATCACTGATTGCTGGCTTTTTGTCATATTTCTGTGTTGTTGAGTTGATTGTAATACTAATCTATTTTTTTTCTCTGAAATCAATGTGCTAGTTTTGGAAATTAAGGATAGAAAAAGCATAGAATTTTATAATGATTGTCCTGTCCTAGTTTTTGAAATATTTTAATAGGAGAAGCTTTTTTTTCCATATATATTATTAATAGATACAACTATAAGTATATGCCAATACCAGTACTTGAAAACCTAAATTTATTAATTCAGGTGCATGTGTTAAATTGTAAGTTCATCCACTCATTAAAAACGGCAACAGGAGATCAGTATTAACTGTGCTAAATTGTCATGAACAAAGTCATCATGATTACAGCACAAGCGACACATGGTTTTTTCTTCAAGAAGCACAGATATATTGATGTAGGTGAAGAGGAAGGTCAGCTTCCTATGTCAATTGATGAAAAGATCTCTTTTCCTGCTTATGTGTTCTTTTTTTTTTTTTTTCTTTCCAGGTGATCAGCTTCTTCAGCTCCCGATTAGAGCAAGCTGGAGCCGAGCTGTCAGTGGAGCGAGTTCTGGAAATCATCAAACAAGGAGCTGTTGCTTTGCCCAAAGACAGGCTGAGAGTAAGTGTGGGAAGGCCTCCTCAGTCCGAGCATAGGGCTCCCAAACGGTTACATCTCTGTGCTTTACATATGTATTGTCTAATACGTTGTCTGTAAGGCAATAAGGGGTTGAGCATTGCAGATTGTGGGTATATTTTAATTTAAATTCCTTATTTGTGCTACACGTTTGGGTGAGTTTTCTTGTTATTAAATTGGACCATGTGGAAGAAATAAAATTAGCTGAGGCTAAGGCCTTTTTGGTCATGCCTCTAAGGTGAAGTCTCATCTTTCTTTACATTGTTCATTCAGTTAAGCTGTAACCAGACTTACATCATCATCTTTTTTTTTTTTTTTTGAGTTATCATATTCTTCCTTCCCTAGTGTTCCAGACCTCCATCTAGGTCTATACAAAGTGCTACAAAGAGAAATTTTTGTGGCTTTAGTCTGGGGTTAAGAATAAACCGACTTAGTGAAAATTAATCCAGGACCTGTAAGTGCAGCCAGCACACCCATGAGCTTTCTAGATAATCCTGAGCAGAGCCCTCTGTTCTCTTTTGAGAATCTCTCAAGTCTCATGAGGGATTTACCAATTTGACAGGTTTTATGAAGCTAAAATCCATTAATGGCTATGTGATATTTCAGTACTCAAGTCTGTGTAAGTACCTAAGTAAATACATGTGAGTTGCATGTATTTTTTTTAAATATGCCACCTTTCCCCAGCCTCCACTATGCCAAGTGTATTTTAAATACCATCTGCTTCCTGCAGAATCCTTTTTGTGCATACTCCTTGCTGAGAGAGAGCTTCTTCTCAAGACCCTTTTCTTTTACTGTAGCTTTAGGAAATTACCATCTGATAAGGCATACTGGGTATACATGGCCATTGGCGACAGCTGGTAATTTATTTATACCATAGCAATTTTAAAACACTCAGTGGGAGCTGTCTAGCCGGCTGCATGTACTAACGTCTCTCCTACTGTTCCCTCCATCCTCCCTGCCTGAGCTAGTGCATGTAGCAAGTCAATCAGACTTAAGTACTTGGGAACAGATTGGTCTAGAGGCTGGGTTTTGAACGGCGATACAAAAATAGCCCCAATAATAACAGAGGAGTTGCTGGATCCAAATCCTCCGCTCAGCCCGTCAGCTTCTGTTCTTGCTATGTGACGCTGTTGGGAATAGTCGGTAGGAGTGTATGCAAAAACAGGGTACAGTGAAACACCATTTCATATTTCAAAATATTTCATATTTTATTCTCAGAAGCTGCTTTTGCTGTGACAATTTGTCTAAAGAGACTGCAGTATTTCCTTCTTGACATAGAGCCATCAGTAAAAAAAGAAATGTTGCTTACAAAAAAATGAAAGTTTATCTGGTACTTAAGTGCATCAGGCTTACCTGTTGAGCCACAATTTAAAGATATGTTTTTTCGAGCGTGAAATCCCATCAGCTTTACTTTTTGTGCATTAATGATATATGGCGTCTGAAACTACATTGTTTGTCTTGCAGCTTAAGTCAGCAGATGAAAATGTTTGGAGACGTGTTAAGCTCTCTAAGTCCTTGTCAAGCAGCAGAGTACTTTCCATTTTAAGGATGCTGAAGGTGTGACTTGTAGCACTTACCTTTCTTCCAAAATACGTGATTTTCAGGGCAGGGTTACCAAGTGAATGCTATACATTCTGGCAGATAATTCCTTTATATTGCCCACTTTCACCTACTGGATTTTCTCATTTATTTCAAAGCCTTCTTGCTGAGTAACAGTTTGGTCAGAGCGGGTTACTCTTCTGAATGGTGGAAAGCTGGGGACACCTATCCAGATATCTGTAATGTCAGGCATGAACTTGTAAGTGCTCACAACTCCCCTTCTCTGCAAAGCTGGTAGCAATGAGTAGCACAAGTGATCCCCTCCAGCAGAAATTTCACTGCACATCTTCTGGCCCTCTGTCCTTGCACTTATCTCTGAAGGTCTCTTAATTCTCACCGTTTCTCAGGTCTTGCTGCTTCAGTCTCTGAGATTTTCGACGAAAGCTCTTCTAAAGCTTGAAAAAAATCATCTTAAGATCAGACTGAAGATACAGTTGCACAATATGTTGACAGGAGCAGGCAATTTCAGCAGCTAAATGAAGGAGAATGCTTTAATGCACATATCTTTAATGACACCCTCTTGGGCAGGTCCAGGTGGGTGGGAGCAGCCCTACTCATGTTTGATTCACCTGTACCATGAGCTTGGTGGATGTTTGCATTGCTAAGCTCACCCTTCAGAGCTGGAAACCACCTCAATGCATAGAGCAGCCCCTAAGCTTACTGGAAGGACAATATTTTATTGCATATTAGTTTGGACAAGCCAATTTGGACGTGTGGTTTTTGGATGCCTGTTGGGACCAGCTTGGAAAATGTGTAGAGGAATTAAGGGGTCTTCTGTTACATCAGGGTTGACATGACCTATGTGTAAATACAGCATGAAAAGCTGGAATTTTAATTCTGAGGATGTACAGATTGACTTTTCAATTGTTACTTCCTTTGAAAGGCATCCTTGACTTTTGCTCAAAGCGATGCTCAAAAATATGATAGACCAGCCAGAGAACCTGCTACCACCTCCTAGAAGTTACTTGAGCACCTTGAGGAAGGAGGTTGGAGCATAAAGAGGTTAGGATTTGGGGAAAAAAAATAAGATTGAAGCAACACTTTAACTCACTTGCCACCTTGCAGCCCCCCCGACCTTGGTGGTTTTCCCTGTGTGCAGGGATGTAACGTGCACGCATCTCAGCATGGGAAAGGGTTCCATGTCACTTATCTTGGCCTCGTGGCCACGAGCCTCCAAGAGGCATCGCACCTCTCCAGACCTCGAGCCTGCTGCTCAGACCGGAGTTCAGACGTGAATAGACATCAACTAAGAATAGCAGCACTCAGAGCCACGGTCCTGATCCGCATAATGCGGCTTATCGGTTCCGCAGCGCTCCCCGGTGCTGCCTTTCGCCGTGGGAAGCGCCAAGCGAGCTTGGGCGTGAGCAGCGGCTCTCCGGAAATTATCATACCTGCAAGGAAAGAGATCCTGCACCCGCGTAGCTAATCCCCATTGGGAAACGGAAGCTCCAGCTCGTATTTTTTCCTTGGAGTCCCGAAGCAACCTGATTGCTGTTCGAGATGAGCCACGTAATTAACGTTATTTTAACCATATGCTTTTAACCATGTGCTGTGCAAGGCAGGGAGAGTCCAAGCTGAGCAATTAGGCTTTTAGGAGACTTAGGTATAAACAGCCCGATAAAGGGCAGGTGCCAAAATCACGAGCTGCTGATTGCTCCTGCAGTCTGGGGGAGGAGATAAATGCGGCTAATGTGCCTGGGACAGAGGCAGAAGCCGCAGTTTGGAGATAGAGCTGTCTCCTTCGCAGACGAGCAGCCCGCAATCCCGGCTCTCTGCTTTATTGCAGAAGCTTATTAAAGGCAATTTAGAGATCACAGTGATAGGTGAAAATTGGCCTCCTTCTTTCCTTATTTTTATTTTATTTTTTTTAGAAGTTCACAGGCTGGCTGTCTTCCCCATGGAGAACTCTGCACTGCCAGGATTAGGAGCGTGAGAGAAGCAGGGCCGTGCCTGGAGCCTCAGCTATCTAGCATTGCCACAGGGAGTTAGCCGGCAGATAACTGCTCTAGGATAAGTGGGAAAACTTGTTTTGAATGCCGGCTGGTGACCGGGAGCTGCCATTTGGGTTCGGGGGCGATCAGACTCGAGAGGCCACGTTGAATGTTTCAGAAGAAAACTTCCCATCCACTAAGTCACTTAAACGCAAGCATATTTCATTTCTGTGAACATACTCTTTGTAGCATTCATTCTTTTTTTTCTTTCCTCTCTATGTCAATTGGTATTTTGTCATCCATGTTCATTCATATGTTCTTGCTGCATTAGGCAGACATGCCATTACACTCTCAGCTTGCACCTCTTCACTACGGTACCAAATATAATATTTATCCAAGTGCATTGTAGTTTCATGAGCATTAAAAATTCACAGAATATGTAAAAGGAGCAGAAGTAAAAGCCTTTGGTCTCTTGACACTAAAGAAAAAATCTTCCCTTTAGGTGTTAAAAGCACTTCTTGGAGGTTTACCTTTTATTAATGATGTCCTTCCAGCTTCTTCAACTTCCATGCATTTCACAGGAAAGCTGCTGCTGATTTTCAAGGCACCAGTGATCAGGTCCAGTTCAGTGGTGGTTATAAGCTCTAAAGCATTTCATGCCTTGAAACAGAGGTTCCTGAGAGACCATCCTTTCTGGTGCTGGTGTCCTCGGTGCTCCATTGCTGTTTGGCCAGAGGAAGATGCTGGTAGACTTCAGGGTGCAGAGCTGCAATCTTCAGTAATCTAAATGAAACTTTACAACAGATCTGCAGTTTTCAGCTGCATATAACTCTTTTTTGCACTTGTTTAACTGCCTCCCTGGCCTGGGCCTGAGGCAGAGAGGAGCACGTAGCTGCATGTCCACAGGGAAGGAGCTGCGGAGATTAGCAGCTCTGCTACAGAGCTCTGGGGCATGGTGCTTAGCAAGAGAGGCAGAAAGCTTCCTAAAAGTAAATTTTTCATCAGAATTCTTCCTGATATTTATGTGTTTCTGACTGAAGGGTCAAGGAGCTCGTCGCAGTGGAAGCCGATTGTGTCTAATCCATCCTCGGGGCTGCCAGGAGGCAGCATCTGTGGTGCCGGCTTCCTTCCCTGACCCTCGGCGCCTGTTAACCCTTCACCTGAAGAAGACCAGATTAATAGGAGAAGCGTAGGAAACGTTTTAAACAAAGTGCTTTTGGGGGCCTTTCCACAGCCCCAGACGTTGGCTAAGAATAATATTTACGGATCGTGTATTTCATCCTGGCAACTTGCATCCTGAATTGGGATGTCAAACTTGCTTGCTTCCGTTGAGCTGCCCAGCAAGGGATGAGTAATAACTCGCTTTGCACTTGAAGGCATTGCTTTTAGAGGTCAGCTTCTCGGAGACCTCGGGTAGAGACAAATGTATTCCCCATCCCATGAGAAATATGATTGCAAGTAATCCATATTCCAGAAAAAAAAAAAATCTAGGAAGCTTTGATGGAGTTCATGCTCAGTGAGGAACTTCTCGGCGTGGAGCTGTGAGCGGGCGGCCAGCGCTGCCTGCACTCTGATGACACTAGTTAATCTTTAACTGGGATTATAAACTTGTCTGGCTGAACCAGGGCAAAGCTTCATGCAGGTGCTCTTACTTTAATGCAAGCCCAGCTGCTTGAGTTGTTGACAGTGAGTTTAAACTAAACCAAATGACACCCTTCTACAAGAATTATGTCCAAGCGGACAGTTATATTGTTTTAATCCATGTAGTTTAGTGGCACAAACTTTAGCGTAGACAAGATCTAACTTAAGCATGTGAATAATATTGCTGGAAAAATGTAACTATTAACATGCTTTAAATACCCAAATGCCATCATATCAATGTTTTTGATTTGTGTCGTATTTTGGAAGTTTCTATAAAGATAACAGAGCAGCAGCTCTTAATTCTGTAGTTCCAGAAATCAGAATTCTGAGGACCAAAACTTAGATCACCTCAGGTATAGTTCAGAGAAAAATGTCACAGGCAGTCGTTTTTAAACATAAACGTGATAATGCACAGAAATTCTTCCTTCATAGCACTTGCCTAGTTTGTAAGAACACACTAACTACACAGAGCATAGTAAGAAAGTTTTGCAATAAGGTCCATGTATGCTTATTAACAATGTTGCAGCCCTTAAATTTATTTAAACTTTTAAAAGCTTGACTACTTTTTTTTTTTTTTAGCAATGCCCTAACCAAATGCTAAACTAAATTAGCTTTAGCATGTGTGCATGCAGAGTCTCTGAAATTTGTTGACTACTTTTGTGAAATTTCCATGGCTTAAAATGTGTTTCAGCAGTCTTTAGAGAAGCTCATCTGTAGCTACGTATAATGCAAGCGCTGCTGATGAGCTGAATAAAATGCAAATGCTGCTGATGAGCCGGATTAAATCCTAACAGAGCTCCATTTTCAGAAGTGTCCCTAATAAAAAGTAGAAAAAATCAAACAACTTGGAAGCTTTAGGGAAAGCAAATTTATTCTGTAGCCCTTAGAAACATAATTTAACTCGAAATTTGCAGTTAATGAAGAACTCTGAGACTTCACATTGCTGAACACAAGGCTTTTAAAGTGTTGGCATGGGGTGGTGAGTCACTTATACAGCATATTTCTTTATTTATTAAGGATGTGTTTTGAATTTCTTAACAGAAAAGCGACCAAAACTCTTGATACAGTGTCATAAAGGTTTCCGTGGATTTTGAAAATCATGCCTGCCAAGATTTGGGGTCTTTGTCAGTGTGGCCAAGTCGTTTTGCCCGTAAGGTCATGGCTGAGTTGAACGTATTGTGTGTTTGCATGTGGCCAGGTCTGGCAGCCGCGGTGTGTACCAGGGCGCTCCTGAAGCGAGCTGAGCTCGTGTTGTAACCAGTACCGTGTTCCTGTGTTACTCTCAAGGTAATTCGAAAAGGGGAACGTGCTCTCCTCCTCTCCCCAGGTGTCTTCTAGCTATTAAATGTCTATAGGGCTACATTTTTGTTTATTTTTTTTACAGCATGATTGAGAAGAGGGTCCTCCACTAGCTCATTTTCAAATGCTCCTGAGAACGCAGACAACTTAGGTTTCCTTTGACATAGAAGCTGTCAGTCAGTTTTGGAATTAAAACAGTATTTTAGCTTTAGTTTATTGCAATGGTTATAAATTCTTCCATGGGAGTGGAAAAAAATAAACAGCAACTTTTGGCATTGTTGACAAGGGCCAGAAAGAAACAGCTATTTTCTTTTACTTGTCTTCCTGGCACCCAGTTAGAAATACACTAAGACTTTTCTGACACCTCCCTATCGAGGAGTAATATAAACATCATTGCAGGATCAGCGTAGGAAAATATGCATTAGCAAGCTCTTGAATAGTTTTTTAAACTATTTCTCATGTAGTATCAGTTTCTTACTGTAAATGAGCCAAAATCCTTTCCAGCAGAAAATAATAATCATGCTTTTAACTTGGAGAGAGCACTCTATAAAATTTTCCTTTGTAGACTGAGAGTGAATGGAGCGCTTCAGCCTTGTTTTCTTCCTTCTCCTTGAAACGTTCATTGCTATATCCTAGGATTTTAGAGATCCATGGGAAAAAATCTCCATCTCACTGGATTTTTTTTGCCATTGGCCTCAACAGGCTAAAGATTTCAAGCCATATCTTCACGCTTCGGAGACGTTACCAGGCCAGGAGCCCCAGCAGCTGCCTAGGATGTCGCATATCTCATGCTGGGGAATGTGTGGCTCATACTGATGGGGATTAATTAGGGGTGGAGACACTCTATGCTCTGCTTTTCTCTCTCCCCTTCCTCCAGCTTCTTCTTTTGCTTCTGTTTTGTGGAAGTGACATTGATTTAGCAGTAGCCCATAAAGTTGGGAAGACGGATATTGTGTGTCGTCTTGGTCACTTTAAAGGACAACATGGGACTGGCTTTTGCACTGTGTCTTTGAAGGTGTAAGGAGACCAGTCTAATCCCTTAAATCTGCAGTTTGGTGGGCTGCCAGTCTAAGCTGTCCGTGCCTTTGAGGACAGTCATGCCCTTAGTGGTCAGCTGGCTGCTTGAGATTCCTCGTTGACCACGTTCATCTGGTCTGCTCTAACTTTGTGTCTCCTTGCAGCTGAAACGCTGTTGTTTGGTACCAAGTTTGAAACCCGGTGCTCTGGGTGAGTTCAGAAGCTTCAGACAACTTGGTTTTACTTCAGGACACTCAGCAGGCTGGAACTGCAGTGACTTGAGAGCAGGCAGCTGGTAGAGCAGAAGAGTTGGAGTTTGGTGCCTTGTAATTGCTGCACTGTTGGTCTCAAGGAGCAACAAGTGTGTATTGATTATCCACTTCCGTTCAGCTCGTGTAGCTTCTCATCTTAGTATAACTACTCTGCTCCGTGTCCAGGTCAGGTGTTCTCATTTCTTCTCTCCTTGGGGGTCTAAAGTGGTCATTAAATAACATGAGCAAATGGATGGAGCTCTGGTGTAGTCCCCCAAGGCCATGCAGTGTGTTTGCAAACCCAGATAAGTTGTTAGCATAAAGTATTTTCTTTTTGGATGTTCTTAGCTTGTATTTGTCACAGTCTAAGTCCTGAGCACAATGCCTGTGAAATCCCAGCAAAGCTGAGAACATACCATGGTGTGGGGCAGGACAAGCCAAGTGAGACTCCTTTCCCTAGGAGTGAAAAAAGCTTATCACAACATAGTTGAGGTTGGAAGGGATCTCTAGAGACCATCCAGTCCAGCCCCTGCTCCAGCAGGGACACCCAGAGCAGGGGCACAGGGTGGCATCCAGGCGGGTTTGAAGATCTCCAGAGAAGGAGCCTCCACAGCCTC